>JAWPHD010006314.1:0-146808 GCA_037043455.1 Cyrtodaria siliqua | reverse complement strand
CATCCATTTATTTTACTTAAATCCATGTTATTCTTCAAATTGTTTATTTCATATACATTCAATTAATTCTACCATACCTTTTTATCCAATAATTGTGTCTATTCCCTCTTCCCTCCCTCCCTTATTCCCTTCCTTCCTTCCCTCTAATTTCCCTACTCCCTCACCTCCTCTATCTTTCCATCCATTTCATATTCATTTCATTTCATAATCCATCCATCCTTTCCAATCCAACTGAAGTGTATTTGTAATTATATTATACAAACTCTGTACTAAACAGATTTATAATAACAGTTTATAGCATTCTTAAATAAAGTTTATTTATAATATATAGATCAAAAAATCTGTCTGGATAACATGCTTTATTTTCAATCCACGATTTTGGGATATTTTAAACTCCCAAGGAGTTGTGATTATTAATCGGCATTTTATTAATCTATATCGTGGATTTGTTCGGCCATTTTGTTTGACTTAAAATTAAATTTTTTGATTACACAAAATATTGTTTGTATACTTTCGCCAATATTATTTACTGGTAATACCTATTAAATAGAAGACAAAGACTAAATATGTTTCTGTTTATATGTATATATCAATGTATTAAAAAGCTGTGTTACCAAAATAATTATATCAAATGAATATCTCACCTTGGGTTATTACAGTTGAACATAATTATACAATTTAACCTCATGCTAATAATCTTTAGGATAATTGTTTTATTATAAAAAACTTTAAATTAGTTTACTTTTTTTGTGAAACTATATTGTTTTTATGCACAGCTTGTCCAAATCAAGTCTATCAGTTTAGTCAAGGTGGTGGTGAGGGGGGAAGAAAGTTCTAATAGTAGCCCTAGGTGCTATGCAAAATGCAGAGCAGTGCTGTTATAAAATGTAACCTTTTTTTTTTAGATTTTTTGAGGCGTGGTTGTGGTGGGGTGATCGGTGAGTGGGGAGTGTGGGGTATTATTTGGCCACAAAAAGATCGAAAATGTATTGAATTTTGAAGGTCTTTCTTCTTTTTTACTTTCTTTTTTTTTTAAAAATAATATTATATTTATTTTTTTGAAAAAGGGGTGGTGGTGGGAATGGGTAGTGAGTGGAGGGGGGAGGGTGTGGGGGGGAAATATGATAAGTAGTCCCGTCTTAATTCCGTTAAGCAATGGGAAAGCTTAACAACTAAGATTTTATAAAGGATATTTCGACAATAAAACACGTTTAAAACAAAAGACAAAAAAAATGCAATAACCCTAATTAAACTACCTATTAAATGTTTTAATTTTAACAATATGCAAACTTTTTTAAGCTGAAATTAAGATTTTTATTTCATAACCCAGCCAACCTCCGTTTTCGCTTCTTGGAGAAGGGGTTGGATGGGGTAATGAAAGTTAATACTCGAACCACGTAAATGATATACATTTGACAAAGCTCTAAATTGATTTGAATTTGAAAAGAGCACAATATTTAAATTAAAATGTTAGCATTAATTTGAAAAAAGAAACATTTTTCTCTAAAAAATGATTGCATGTAGTATTCTATATGACGGCAACTTTAAATGATTCTCTGTTAAATTCTCTTATCTGTCCGTCTGAATACAATAAATCAGCAGTTAGAGTATTGTCCGCGTTGAGAATTAACCCTTATCTGATGTGTTTGTAATGTTTCGTTATTCAGACGAATATCTAAAGTCAAATATATGCTTGTTTACAATTTTCCATATGCATCCATTGTAATATCTGAATCAGTTTAATCTTGAATGCTCAATCCAATTGGATTGGTTAATTGTTTTCAAATAATCATTGTTTCCAATTCGTCAAAAGTAGAGCAATACATTTAGTCTTCATATAGATCAGAAAATAGATGTTTTTTTATAACGAGTTTTAAATCATGTGAAAGAGGAGCTATCTGTATATTTGGAAAAGGGATTAACAAAGTATCGTGTAGCTGTAGAAATTGTAGTGTTTTAGTGTATCCAGTAACCGTGGAAAAGTGTAATGGAATTGACAATTTAATATAGGTGTAGTGTTTTTAACATAGCAGAGTTAAAATTGGCATTTTTCTTCGTGTTTTTTTTATATGATTAAAGAGACATGTGTGTTAATAATTTAAACAAATCTAAATTTCAACAAAAAGGGATAAAATATCAATTATTTATGGAATCCAGTTATGTGTTTTTCTGGTCTGAGTTAATATTGAGAATGTGTTGTTTTTTATAATCCGATAACTTATAAGACTTGATATTCAATTAGTTTGTTTGAAAAATACTTTAATTTCTCAAAGTTCTTTATGTTTTTTATATCATTTAAATGACTTAAAGTTATACCAGTATAGTGTAAGTATGACTTAAAGTACACTTAATGTGGAAGCAAGTTGAGGAATGCTCATTCCTTAAAGTGCATAGCTTATTCATAAAGTTTAGTTTGGGAATATATAAATAGCACTGTGCATGTGAATTCCAATAGATTAAAAGATAGACATATTTAATTGTAAATTGAGTAATTTGAAGAGCACTTAAAGCTGTCTCATTTCCTAATGTATAATGGTCTATTTGATTTAATGAGTGCACTTAAAGCTGTCATCTCCTGATGTATAATGAAATTTAATTTGAGAGCACTTAAAGCTGTCATCTTCTGAATGTATACTGGATTTAATTTAAGTGCACTTAAAGCTGTCATATCCTAATGTATAATGGATTTAAGTGTATCTTAAATCTGTCATCTCCTAATGTATAATGGATTTAAGTGCACTTAAAGCTGTCATCTCCTAATTGTATAATGGATTTAATTTGAGTACCTTTAAAATGGTTGTGACGATTTTAACCTAAAGAGCACCTAAAGCTATTCTCCGGAGTTAGAATGGTTTTTAATTCATACACAACCCATGTGTATTATGCTTGTGGACCACTTTGTTCAAATCACAGTCCAGAATGTTGATAACATGGAAATGAGAAATTTATTGTGTAAAGTATACTTTTTACCTCTGCCTCTGGCTCTCTGCAGGTTTATCTGCAAAAACTTCTTCAGTTTGTTTCTTAAACTTACTGTATATACATCGATCAGTGCACATCGTACCTATACACAGTAACAGTAGTTTTTACAGAAAAAAAAGTTAGCCTCTTTCGGGGCTCGAACACATCGACAAGTCTGATGCTCTATCCACTGAACTATAACGCTAGTTGAGAAAATATTATACTAACTACCATTTATTATGAGGCAAAATAACAACATATTTGAACGTAACTCAAGATGGATCAATAAATATGTAGTCCATCTTGAGAAGAACCATTAATGTAAAAGATTATGTTTTAGGAAGTTTTCATTGCTTTCACTTTTTCTAGATAAAAGAACACCATGAAATGACAGTTGTCATGATATCTGAAATTTATTTGTTTCTTTGAATGTTTTTTTATATCATTTTTAGCACATGTTTTGACCATAAGTGACGGTTGATTTTTTGTGTGGATAGAGGCAGACAACCCACTCTTTCCCATTGTAGAACCAGTACTGCACATCTCTCGCCATCCATCAGAATGGAGTCGAGCTATCCAGTGGGATTCGAACACGCAGCGGTGAGAGGCGAGAAGGTTTACAATGCATCGTCGTTAACCCCTCAGCCACAGAGACGCATATGATTGATAGATAGATACTTTTATGGACTTAAACTACTTAACAGTTTTTCATCATGACAAATATGACAATATTATAATATACACTATACACTATCATGCAATAGTTATAGATAGACATAAAACAGAATGTACACGCTTGACATTGTTTCTGTAAAAGTTTCAATTTCGTATTTTCCTTATCAGGCCTTTTAATTAATATTCTATGGAAATTGGATTGAGGCTATTTTAGAATCTCTGTAGACAGACTAGTTGGTTTTCCACGGCCTTTTACTTTGATAATGAAGTAAATAGGATCACTATTGTTTAAAGTATTGACAAACAATTAGTACACATTGATTATTAATGAGAGTTGATGGCAGGAATAAGTGAAATGGTAACATTGTTTGAATAAAACTGGGGATGTGTCCATTAAATCGTAAGTGTTTGAATGGTTGATAAGATGGAAAATCTATAGCCCAGAAACTGGGTTATATCTGACCTACAGGCTTGTAGATGTATTATAGGTTGCAGAGATGGTATTTTCAATATAGTGTCACAAAACATAATACACATGGTTTGAGTAAAATGGTTGTCTTAAATAACTGAATGGAAGTGTTGAAACTGAACTTTATGGATTTATTGTTGACTCAAAGGATATACAATTTATTATTTAGATTTCAATTGAAGAAATTAAGATTTTAATGGGTCCAATGTAACTCAACTCAAGCTTTTGACACACATTAAATTAAAGGGCTCAATTATTAATGACTGGTCAGTCAGTTCAGGTTGATTTGTCAATTTATGATCGACTTGCCAGGTTTCAAATTATTTTTATCAGTTCTTTTAAAGGAATGCTACAAGCATTTTAAATATATCACATTTTGTATTTGTTCTTAATGTGTCAGTTTTTTCTTTGAAGCTGCTAGACATGTTAATATATTGAGAGAAATAAAAAAATTGGAATTGTTTAATATTATTTTTCTTTTGCTGTAATTTATATTAAATAGTGATGTATACTAATACACAGCTTATTAGTAAATTTTTTACTCAAGAGTGTTTTTTTTAGGAATCAAAAATTGGTATGTGTTCGTTTAAACCTTTAAGTGAGAGGAAGGGGACGAGTAGGGGAGGTATGGTAGTCAGAGAGAGGAAGGGGACGAGTAGGGGAGGTATGGTAGTCAGGAGAGGAAGGGGACGAGATAGGGGAGGATATGGTAGTCAGCTTATGGTGCTTTTAATAATAAATATAAAGGTGATCAACTAAAATACAAAGAAATATATATAAATAATTTTTAATTTTCATGATTCTTTAAAACTCAGACATTCTGTGACTGATACAAAAACCTCTCCTGTGCACATGTAAAGAAAGCTCAAGGAAAATTAGTCACCTGTGCACAGTAAGGAAAGCTCAAGGAAATTAGTCACTTGTGCACAGTAAGGAAAACTCAAGGAAAATTAGTCACCTGTGCAATGGTAAGGAAAGCTCAAGGAAAATTAAGTCACCTGTGCATGGTAAGGAAAATGTGAGGAAAATTAGTCACCTGTGCATGGTAAGGAAAAATGTGAGGAAAATTAGTCACCAGTGCACAGTAAGAAAAGCTCAAGGAAAATGAGTCACCTGTGCACAGTAAGGCAGCTCAAGGAAAATTAGTCTCCTGTGCACAGTAAGGAAAGTTCAAGGAAAATTAGTCATCAGTGCACAATAAGGAATGCTCAAGGGAAAATGAGACAAAACATTAAAATACAAGATGGCCAGCAAGGCCGAAAATTGGAAAGAAGTGTGGTATATGCTTACACTTTTAGAAAAAGGAAGATATACATTACTGAAAACGCACCAGTAGATAATATATGAGTGTTGAATTTTATTGCTAAAGGAAATTTATAATAATAACTGCATTTGTTGAAACTGAAGGATATCAATTAACAATTGCAAACACTGATTGTCTCAAAATTCCTAAATATGGTGTAAAGTGTTCAATTAAATTCAGACGGGTAGAAAACAAGTCACACTATTTTAATACCGGGTATCATATAGCGGCCCAACCGTTTTACTGTTCCTTGGAAATCTTCCAGACATCATGTTATTTCCAGCATGATAATACCAGGCCACACTCATCTAGAGTTACAAGTGACATTAGGCCAAAACCGACCCTATTTTTAAGGGGCCAAACCTAAAACTTTTTTTATGAAAAAAAAATAATATATTTAATTTTGTTCTGAACGATGATTTATCACAATATATCGAGGTAAACTGATATCACAGAGAAACTTTCAGATTGTATCATCAACTTGTATGGGGTTTATGAGATAAATACATGAAGAATCTCACAATATCTTGCTCCAAAAAAAAATTAAATAAAAAAAATGCCTACCTACCTACCCTATTTTTTTAGAGCATGCAATAGGAAACCACGCCTATTTAGTTTTTTGGCCTTATAATATAACCTGATGGTGCCTTTTCATTGACCAATAGTATATTATATATATACATAATTTGAGAAGTTGAGAACTAGTGAATCTTGTTTTTTACTTGAGTTTGTTAACATTATCATAAATAGGGGCTGATATTCGGCCACTTCCCCTAGCAAAATAGCCTACTTTTCTCTACCCTCTTTGGCTAAAAAAATTCCCTTAAAAAAAGAAAGTTTTTTGTTATTTATTTTTGCTTAACATCATATTTCCCCTCTTACTTTCTTAACATTGTTATGTTGGGATTTCCCTCTCTTACTTTCTTAACAATTGTTATGTTGGGATACATTTATAGAAGACAGTTTATCTAACATGTACCTTTTTTGCATTATTTAACATGAAACACCCAAATCTTCAAATTTCTGCCTAATACACTGTTACCCCCTATATCTCGAAATCGCACTATTTTTTTCACTTTTTACTCGAATACTCGATTACTACGCTTTTTTTCTCACTCTTATTTTAAAGGGCCTGGGCCTCTAATCCCTATTTCCGAGAGACAAGGCCCTGACATAAGTTTTTGCGTAACCTACACATAAAAAATATATATTGATACAAGAACAAGAACTTTCAAAACTTGTCAACATCAATAATTGTAGGCTTGTTTTATAGAATCACTAATAAATTGTCTACTGAGGTAATTTCTGAATATAATTGCTATTGTTGCAAAATCTACAGCACACTCTCACTAGGAGTGTTGTCTTTTTATAAAAGACTGGTTGCAAAGTTTTTTGATCCATTTTCTTTAATTGATTTTTCCTACATTTAAGGAGTACCTTAAGAATAGGCAGTAACTAAAGTAGCTACAGCTAATGAACGATGCATACAAGTTTCTGACAGTTATATATTGTTGGTAGTATCAAACTAGAGTCTTAATTGCTTTCATTAAGAAATGTGACAGAAATAGAACAGCTTAATACCACAAGTTGTGATATATAATGTAACATACCTTAATTGTTTTGTTTTGTTATAGAAACAAATGTATGATGGGATTTGGGTGTACTGTGATGCATCAGTCAGCATTATGATATGAGCCGAAAACACGCGAAAACGACCCTTCAGAGACAAAATTTTGACATTTTATGTTTTTTATGTTTATGAAACACGTTGATTTTCTCTTTAAAAATCTCTTTAATTTATGTTAATATCTTAATTAAAGATAATTTTATCTCAATTTGAAAACTAAAGAATTGTATTAAGCCATTAATTTCGACGTTGACGTCGGCGTCTTGCACGACGTCGTTAGATTAAATAACAACAAAAAACATAAACAATTATCATTTTATAATAGCATCAACTATTTAAGAAAACATATTTCCCTATGATAATAATTATTAGGAAAAAAACGGAAGTGACGAGAAAATGATTAGTAAATTAATTGATTACCAGCCGACGTCATCAATTATTACTTTATGACGTTGTCGTTTCAATAATGTCCGAAGGGACGTTTTCGTGTGTTGCGGCTCATATGCTTAACATAGCCAATAAAGTGAAAAAAACGACAGCGAAAAAACATAAAAAAGTGAAACTGAATGCTTATTTCATAATGATATACAGAAACTGAAATGGAACAGCTAAAAGGATGTACAATACAGTTGAATACAGAGTATAGGTTTGACTTTAAGATGATATGAGCTAAACATTCATAACGGAAACTATAATCAAAATGGAGTATGGGATGCGCTTGCCCATGGTTGGGGCAGAAAAGAAGCATCGGGTACCAGCCCTTCCCGGGGTTGGAGGTACCAGGTCTGGAGACTCTAACCAAGTCCAAACACGGCAAGCAAGTAAGTATATTGACAGTTTGTTGTACATGTTAATGTTGCTATTGTTGTCGCCGTGTGAAGTAATATGAAATTCAAATCATGAAAAGCAGCCATTTTAATTTGACTTTATATTCAAGTATTAAAG
This sequence comes from Cyrtodaria siliqua, assembly GCA_037043455.1. NCBI lineage: Eukaryota > Metazoa > Mollusca > Bivalvia > Adapedonta > Hiatellidae > Cyrtodaria > Cyrtodaria siliqua. The sequence goes on along the minus strand of JAWPHD010006314.1, from coordinate 138,828 downwards.
ATTTTACACAGCATCTTGCCAGTAGCCAGCCGACTTGTCTAGATTTAGAAAAATACCTTCCCTCAATCATTTAAGAGGATAATAATGTATTTTTGGCCACAATATAAGTGCCCCCCTTTTTATACCACCCGCAAAGTGGGTGGGGTATGCTGGAATCAGCCCGTCCGTCTGTCCGTCTGTAGACGCAATTCTTGTCCGGTCTATTTCTCAATTCTTGTCCGGATCTATTTCTCAATATTGCGCACAATATGACCTATTTATGTGTCGACGTGCCGTAAAACACCATTCATTCATTCTATTTCTCAATAACTCCTTAAAATTTCACGAAACTTGCTAGGAAGTATCATTATCGAGTGGACTATCATGACGTTCCTGTTCGATAATTTTCCACTGAGTAATTGGCCGTTTGTATTTCTAATATCTGTCCATAGATGCAATTCTGTCCGTGGACGCACTTTTGTTTTGGACAATTTCTCAATTAACTCCTTCTTACTTAGAATTTTCGCGAAAACTTGCTAGGAAGTATTAATATTGAGTGTACATTGCGCATCCTATCATGACATTCCGGTTTGATAATTTTTCACTGAGTTATGTCCCTTTGTATTTCTAATATCTGTCCGTTAGACGCAATTCTTGTCTGGGCTAATTCTCAATAACTCCTTCTTAGAATTTCTCGAAACTTGCTAGGAAGTATCAATGCGCATACTATCATGACGTTCCGGTTCGATAATTTTCCACTGAGTTATGGCCCTTTGTATTTCTAATAATATATAATACGAAATTCTTGTCCGGGCTATTTCTCTAAAACTCCTTGTTAGAATTAGCGAAACTTGCTAGGAAGTATCAATATCAAGTGGAGATGTGCATACTAATCATGACTTTCCGGTTCAATAATTTTCCACTGAGTTATGGCCCTTTGCATTTTTTATGCATTTCATACTTGATAGTGAAATAGAAAATTCTTGTCCGCTATTTCTCTTAAAACTCCTTGTTAGAATTTATTGAAGCTTGCTAGAAAGTATCAGTATCAAGTGGAGATGTGCACACTATCATGACGTTCTGGTTCAATAGTTTTCCACTGAGTTATGGTCCTTTGTATTTTTTAATGCATTTCATACTAGGTAGTCAAATGGAGAAAATTCTTGTTCGGGCTATTTCTCTAAAACCCCATGTTATAATTTCGTGAAACTTGCTACAAAGCATCAATATCGAGTAGAGATGCGCATATTATCGTGACGTTCCTTTTCGATAATTTTCCACTCAGTTATGGCCCTTTGTATTTTTAAATGCATTTCATACTTGGTAGACAAATAGAAAATTCTTGTCTGGGCTTTTTCTCTATAATATATGTCTATATATCTTTTAGGAACAAAGTCTTGTATGTTTACCCACCCCAACAAGTTGCCAGCGGGGGGTATTTGTCTGCCTCCGGCGACAGTTCTAGTTTTATAACTGCAACACCTCTGGAGTTTTTAAACAGGAGTACACGCTATTCTGTCCCCATGACAAATACAATTATAGTCAAAAGTCTGGACAATATTCATTCAAATGAATTCTGGTGACAGGCCCCTTTAAAGAAGTGGATACCATGTTTATTTGGTTATGACAATAAACACAGCCTACTAATTGCTTCAGTGGAAGACAAACTGTCATTAATCGTGGGTGGAGTATTTTAATATCAAATTTCGCAATTACTGAGTCAAATATAAGTGGTCTTGTATTTGAACTTGTAAATGATCAGATCATTATAAAATAAAAATTCAATTTCTCTTTAATCTCTTAGTCGGCTAATATCATGTATTCAAGTTTGATAATTGGTATTAACATGATCCCTGATCGTGTCATTCAGTCATGCTGATATTGTTACTGTAATTATGAATATAATAAATCCTTCTATTTGGGAATACCATATTTGTTCAGATTAATGCTCTTTTCAGTCGGGAAAAGTACTAGTATGCCGTACTTGATTTTGATAGTTAAACAATTAATATTTCAAAAAGGAATTGAATGTTGTTTAACGGCTCATCAACACAGTGTAGGTTATTTAGAGCCACCCCAGAGAGAGGAGAAGGATACATAGGAATCCGGGAACCGTGCCCTACTCTTATTATCAAATTCTTTAACGTGCTCGGGGGATAGACCGATACACGGGACCGCCCGGTTTACATCCAAATCTGACGGATGAGGCTAAGGGAAAGTGTCTTGCCCCAAGAGTACGCTGACGAAACTCAGTGGCACCATGGAGGATTGAACCCGGGGCCTCCGGTTACAAATCCGCCGCGCTACCGACTGCGCCACGCCACGCCAATTAAACAATATTTCAAAAAGAAAGTCTACACAATACCTTGGATGTTGACTGCATTGCCCATCTTCGTATGGACTATGTATTTCACAATCATGGCAAAAAATTATGTGCAGATAAACTGGGGCTTTAACCTGGGACCATGGAACTACTGTTCTGTTGTTCTACCAAGTTGGGTGACAAATACCTGGTAGTTTGGTGACAAATATCTGATAGTAAGGATGGAGTTTTGTAGTAGGCCTCAGAGAGGGGTGGGGTGGGATATGATAATAAGTGTGTTAAATACTGCGTTCTCATCAGACAACTAGATATTGTGGTGACGAGGTGGGATGTTTTAATCTCATTGTTTTGGTTCGAGTTGAAATCCCATCTCAGTCTACTGATTTCCCTTATTATCCATCATCCCCTCTTCCCCTCCCCATCACCCTCCCCTTCTCCTTCCCCTCCCCTTCACCACCCATTCACCCACCTCACACATCCCCACACCCATTCAGGACTCTTATTTGACACAAGACGGTACATAAAAGTTGTTAAAAGTAATTGATTTTTTTTCACACTACAGTTATCTGATCATGGTCAGTTCTCATCTTGTATAGAAATTTTGCAAATAAAAATGAATTACCTTTGTAAATACCGACAAGCAATATTAGAAAGTCTTGTTCGTTTTCAATTTTCAATTGATTTTAAAAACAGTTAAGATATTGAATATCGCCTGTTTGACAATGAGGATTGATTCCACGCTATTATAGCCTTTTGTTCCATATTGACTTTTATGCTCTGTTTCCAATGATAGCCATTACCCATTTATGTTTGGTGTACCATCAAGTAGACAACTACTGTAAATGTCGGGTATCAAAGATCAATTGTAGGGGATTGTTACCTCTTGTGTTAACTGAGGTCGATTTTAATATTGGGAAGTAAAAATGAACAGTGATATTAAGGAATATTAAAACTAGGAAAATGAATTAATATGTTGTTTTTTAGCTAAATTTTGGCACGATGAATTTCAGTTCAGATATATTTTTTCCCTTTTATATGGAATAAGAACTGTGACAGGATTTAAACAAAGTTGTTTTGCAATAACGTTTGATTGCTTGAAGAAGGAATGCACGGCAATCTTGGAAGTATTTATCAAGTATAAAAGTCAGACGCTCTGAATTTATTAATCCGATTTAGTTTTTCATATTTTAATTGAAAGGTAATTTAGTTTTTTTGCATTTTTCAAGTTTGCTTCGAACTCATTGTTTTACTGTTTAAATACTTTAGTGGATATTAAAATCATTAGAATAACGTAGTTTAATAATCAGTGGCAGCGATTTTTTTCACCCTTTTGGGAATGGTACCATTACCCATTCAATTGGGAAATTTCACGTTGTTTTACCTTAAACTGGGAATTTTTCATTATCAAACAGTATTGTATGTGTAAATACCTTCTCCTAAAAGTATATATTTTTCCTCTTCTTCTGTTTAAAGTTTCACTCTAAAAAAAAAATTCTTGGGATTGGTAATCTTTTCTCTCCAGAAGGAAAACAAACACTGAGTGGAATCTTGAAAAATAAATATTAACAGGAATTTAAAGATTTGCAATCTGAGATTCCTTACTTATTTCTTTCTTTGAAAATTTATTTTAAAATGAGTTTTACCAGCACTTAAATTTAGTTCATGATTTATAGGTAGTAGTGAATAACATTTTTTTTTTTATGGCAGTGAATAATTGAAGTAGAAAGACGTGTTAAGGTTAATTTATTTAGGTGACATATTCCTCTTTGTGTCAGTGGGAAAACATACTTAATCAGCTACATATACATAATGGACTGTTCTTTCTTTGAATTAAGACCATTCCATTTATGTGACAAAGGGGTGTTTGGGGGAAAATGACTGATCAGCAGCCGGACATTTTTAAACCCTTATCAGCCTGCGAGTTACTCGCAGGATCTGGGCTTACAATGGACGCAAAGGCTATTATAGTCGTGCTTAGTGGGATAAGGGTTAATTGTTGTTGAATGTCTCATCAACACGTCCCACAGAGAGAGGAAAAGGTAAATACAAAGGATCTGGGAGCCTGCCCCCGGCTTACTCTTGAAAAGGTTCCTATGGTACTTCAGCATGCTTGGAGGACAAGCTTCGATACAATACGTAGGCCACCCGGTTTATGTCCAAATCCGACAACGGTGTCACATGCAGAGAAGTGTCTTGCTTAAAAAGATCCGCTGTACAGTAACATTGGGGTGTATAGAATCATGGATATTAAAGAATCATTTTCTGTTTAAATTCAATTTTCTCAGTTCATGTATTTTAAGTATATAATGTCCTCCTAAGGGAAGTAGTATATAACACAATGCAGAAAATATCACTCTATCTTTTCCAATATTTCGATCCTAAGATCTTTATCAAGGAAGGTTTTTACAAATGCACTACATTTTTACATTTCGTTCCGCAACACGGTTAAACATTATTTAATCATTCCTCTAACATATGTTTCGCCAAACGACATTAACGCGCCAAAACGTTGAGTACGGATGATATTGTAATAATAATAATCGTAAATATTGGCACGCTAACTCATCAATCTTATAGCATCTAGAAATAAGGAATGCTAACACATAAATCATATAGCATTAACATTAGCCTGGTTCATAGAGCAGTGTTCGACACTAACTTTTTGGACCTACTAGCCCAGGGGCTAGTAGGTTTGAAATTTCACTAGCCCCCCTTAATTTCTACTAGCCCTGCTACCAACGGTACCAAATCCTCATTGTATATTGATTTGACGGGGTTGGTTATAAAATAACAACACAAATCAGATTCAAAATTTGTGACATCGCTGACAGCACCCTCCGTCACAATAACCTGATCTCATGGCAGTCTGCACCTCTGTTAAGAAAAGTAACATACTGTGATGATTATTATTTTAATTTATTATAGTATTTCTGAACAATGTACATAAGAAACACAGAAATAAGAAATTATTATGATACAGTTTTTTGTTTTTTGGCTGGTGGAGAAAGCCCCAAAAAGCGATCCATGTTTGCACCGTTTATAGCACGTTCATAATTCGCGGCGTTTGCGGAAACAACTGCTGAAATCGTGGCCATAAAAACGCTTGAGAAAAGCTGTCTAGTTTATAAGGCGTAGTTACAACTTACAAGCGTTTGTGAGATTCGGTATCGGGCTGGTATCACGCGGTAAACGAAAGCAAAAAGAAAACAAATGTCGTTTTACGCGGACTAAAAGAGCAGCAGTTTTAAGCAAGAATCTGCGGAACATTAATGATTAACAGTGCTTGAGATTTTATTTATATAATGCCAACGCAAATTGGGTACGTGTTTGTTCTATAATCTACTAGCCAATCGGGCTAGCTAGACGATCGTACGTGCTAGCCCGACGGTCACTTTTACTAGCCCCGGGCTATCGGGCTAGCGTTAGTGTCGAACACTGTAGAGCATCTCCCAAATAAGGGATGCTACTTACCAATAAATTATAATCAGTAGCAATAATATTAGCCTGAGTTAGCCCTGTAGGGAGATTTATGGTGCTAACCAAAGACAGACATAAGAGTATTGTTTTAGCCTTTTTTCCGAAAGAAAGGGTCTAATGTAACCATGTACCATTCGATTAGCAGCAGCATATCGTATATACAATATTTAGCGGAAATTCCCGAGTAGCGTTTCTTTTTTGCTTCAGTATATGTTCTAAATGCAAGTCCTGTTACCATGGTTACAAACTTGTGCTCTTCAAGTCATTTTAGTGCAAACCATGACCATTTCATTATCACATATTTAGCTTGACACACCTATTATCATACATCATCAACAAAAAATTGCATTTATTTTGACCATTTAAAATCCTTCGATTACGTAAATCTCACTCATTTTACGTAAATCTCACTGATTTTACGTAAATCTCACTGATTTTACGTAAATCTCACTGATTTATAGATGGACAGTCTTATTTTTCTGATTCTTATTATGACTTGTTTATCAATCGACACAAATCTTTGTTTTATTAGGATTATTTTACTGATATAGGGTTCCAATCCACTTAATCAGGGAGTACGTTATAGGGAGGAGAAACGGGCTCGTTTTGCCGATTTATGTTGTCGCGCATGTGTTTCACTACTCCGTGAAAATGACTACTTCCGGTTGTTTCGCGAGTGTGTGAAAAACATCAAATTCTTATAAATTATTACACTGACAAACTCAATAAAGGTGCTAAATGTAAACATAAGTATTATTTATTCACATTGTGTCCTCTGATACAGAGCGTGTATTTGTTTGCATGTTTAAAAGCACATTTTACCAGACGGTTCCGTGTAACAAAGATGGCGCCACTCTGCGCCAAATAAAAAATGGTGACAGTGTGTAGCTATTGCAAACGAGATATGAGACTACGGGTTATTTAGGCATTAATAATAACAAAAAGTGAATAGTAAACATATTTATCTTTGTCAAGAAGGTAATTGCATGGTGGTGATTATAAGACAAAGCCTAAAAATAGGTGATGAAAATGTGCCTTTTGAGATATCAGCTAAATTTTTAATTTTATAGAATTAAAAATGGTGTGGAGCTATTGCAAACGAGATACGAAGTATGGGTTATATTAGGCATTAATAATAACAAAAAGTGAATAGTAGACATATTTATCTTTGTCAAGAATGTAATTTCGTGTTGTTGATTATAACAGAAAGCCGTAAAAAGGGGCTGTAAAAACTGCCTAATTTGAGATGTTGGCTGAAATTTTAACTTTTCAAATGTAACGCGCTTACGATCGATAAAATAGTAAATGGCGGCGTTCTAGCACGACAACATAAATCGATAAACTAGAGCGTTTATGAACCCGTTTCTCCTCCCTATAACGACTCCCTGACTTAATATACTTTCCAAAACCAGTAATTAAAAGAATCATGTAACAAATACATAGACAGTCAAACTTGCTGACCAAATAAAATGGCAATTTATTTCTTTAGGAGACCATAGTTGGGCATTATATACCATTATTTATTACAACTTTGACTGTCTTATATAATGATCCACAGAAAAGAAAACAAACATTCTGAAATATAAAGCAGTAGTTCACACTTCCACAAAGGATTTGCACAAACGCCACAACGATTACCGGCAGTTAGGATTGACATAGAAGATATAGGACTATAATGTTGATGTTAGGTCTTACACAGTACAATACCATGTATACTAGTGTTTGGTTTTAGTGTGAAATATGTCCGTTATGACATTTTGTATGTGTTCTGGCAGTATTTATTAATTACATTTAATTTGCAAGAGTTAAAGTAATATATGAAACAGGAGAAATATTTTTCGGATTTTTTTTAAAGAATACAATTTCTGTGGTTTTCTCAGAAAGTAACATTACCATTAGACAAAGTGTGAACTTGAACAATTAGTTAAATTAAAGTGTTAATTTAACAATTAGTTAAAATGAAAATTACTCTAGGGTAGCAATACTGAGGTGTCAGTCATGAAATTGGTTAAATTCGGTAACTGCTATGGATAATGGATTTTGAAGTATGTTCTCGAGATCTCAAGTCCGCTTTAAAACGTTTTACTGCGGGATTGAATGTGCTGCAAAATACTGAATTTGTGGTAAGTGGATTTTTTTGAAGGGTACCTTGTGTTGACACATTTTTCTAATGATTTTTTCACTTTTTTTTTTTTCATTTTGTGACATTTTCTCTTTAATCTTTTGTGAATGGGACAAAATATATTTTTGTAAGTAGTTATTGAAGAAATGAAGTGTATACTTTCTTCGTATTTAGGTCATGACACATGGTCAAAAGTTGTTGAAACATTTCTCTTTCTACTTATAATATCTATCTATACCTTTATGTTTGCATGAATAATTGACTTTTTTAAGATTTTTTGATTTTTTATTTATTTTTATTTTTTTGAAAGCTGGTGATCATGGATAGTAAGTGATATTTTAAGCTTGAGTAAAAAACTTCAGAAAATTAGAAAATGTGTCACATTCAACCTTCAGCCTAACTGAGCACCAAATATATGTTGAGTAGCTATGAGTAATTTTCAGACTAAAATTCATAGACTGCGATCTTTTAAACTCATTTCCCATGAAAAACACACAATATAAACAATATTATACTGTATTCATCACTAAAGTATGTTGTTATATGTCGATACTCACTGTGTAAATGGAGATCGCAGAGGGTACATTACGTTTCTTAATAAATGCACCCTTTTCAGAATTATTTAACCGCCCGGGGTGCTTATAGCGATGTATATGGTATAAATTGTTTGTTAATTTCCTGAGTTGTAATTTATTTCATGCCAGATTTGCATATAAACCAAATTACATGCATTTTAAGTGGCTGATTGTGGACAACATTTGGCTAGCAGAAGTCAAATTTTCAGTCTAATATATCTCACTGTTTAGTATAAGGAATTATAACAAAGTGAAAGGAAATAACCATTGAAATGTGTGAGCATAACATTTTTGTATAATATTTTATATTTATGTATGTTCATGTATATGTTTTAGATGAGATTCTCAAAGTAGGACAGCTCTGTTTAGTTAGACAGCTACCCTCGTAAAATAAAAAAAAATGTCATTGTCATAAAATATCCTGAATGTGTATTTGTTCATTGCAGAGTCCTACCCATGCCAGCACCCATCGCCACCACAGAACGAAGGCGGCAGACGGACAGACAAACGGTCACAGCCATAATCTATCATCGTCACTTCAGCCAGTACCTCAACATACCTCATCCAACAAACACTCCAAGGAGCACAGTAACTCAGGAAAACATCATAAAAATGGCCTCCATCATTCAGATGTTTGTACCTTTATTCTCCTTCTCTTCTTTGTCTCGAATCTTTATGTGAGGAAGCTATCCAGCTGGCTTGCGGTACGTCGGTGGTTCTACCCAGGTGCCCGCCCTTGCAGGAAAATTGCCCGGAGGGGCACTTGTGATCTTCCTCCACCAGTGGAAGCTGGAAAGTTGCAATATGACCTTAGCTGTTTATGCGACTATAAAATCCAATTCAATTGAATTCTTCTGTCTGATACCAGTCTTAAAGTTACACTAACCCGCCAACAACAGCCAAATTGTACAACATATGTATACCGTTTCTAAACCTACTGACAATGAGGTACATATGTGTATAACCAAACATAATGTGTCCAGAGGTCACTCAAAAACAGAGTTGTCTCCTCTCTAGATAGGGTACCATAGGTATAACCAAACACAATGTGTCCAGAGGTCACTCAGAAACATTCACTGTCCATCTCTAGATAGGGTACCATAGGTATAATCCCATAATGTGTCCAGAGGTCACTCAAAAATAGAGATGAGTACGGTAGTACATGTATGTGCACTATCATTTGCACATGAACACAAAAATCTGGATTATGTTTTCCAAATTTAGGCCCTAATAAATTAATTGCTAGATTATCATCCCTGCCTTCCCCGGCAATCTTCAAAAAAAAAATCAAAAAAAATTGCTTTAATGCCGATTTTCCAACAGCATTCCGCATTTTACCACTGTTTTGAGAGCCGCGTTTTAAACCTGTCCACTGAAACCCGGAAACATAATAACCGGTGTTGAGTTACAAAATGTATTCTCAAAACGACGCGAAATTGGCAAATATGAAAAAATGGTGTTTGGTATCATTAAAGCGGTAAAGTAGCTTTGATGCCGATTTTCCAAACAGCATTCCGTATTTTACCACTGTTTTGAGAGCCGCGTTTTAAACCTGTCCACTGAAACCCGGAAACATAATAACCGGTGTTGAGTTACAAAATGTATTCTCAAAACGACGCGAAATTGGCAAATATGAAAAAATGGTGTTTGGTATCATTAAAGCGGTAAAGTTGCTTTGATGCCGATTTAACAAACAGCATTCCGTATTTTACCACTGTTTTGAGAGCCGCGTTTTAAACCTGTCCGCTGAAACCCGGAAAAATAATAACCGGTGTTGAGTTACAAAATTTATTCTCAAATTGACGCGAAATTGGCAAATGTGAAAAAATGGTGTTTGGTATCATTAAAGCGGTAAAGGGTGTTGCAATTATGTAATATCACTAGCCTGTTTGCAAATTTTGTATTTTGTACAAAAAACAACAAAAAATAAAAGTCACCACCCAGCTCCTATTTTGAAATAAATTTGGACGATAAACTTGCAATTAATTTATTATGGCCTTAAGGTTTTTCAAATTAATACATTGCCCTTCCTCTCCAGATGTGGAAGGGGCTATGAAAACACGATTAGTCCTCTACCGGTTTCTATTGGAGAGTAATATATATTTGCTCGTTGTCTGTTAGTCTGTCAATCTGTTATTTCGTTCAACTGTAGTTTTGTTTTAATAACTTCATTTTCCTTTGAAGTATTTAACGAAACTTCACCATAAGATATGGCTCTTAGAAAGGAAAGTTGGTGTTACTTGTGCCCGTCTGTTAGTCTGTGCGTGTGTACATCCGTCCATGTCAAAAATGTTACCTGGAATCTTAACTTGGGTAATTATTATCCAATATTTTCCGAACTTGGTCAGATTGTATATGCACAATTTCTCGCCATTAGTTTGATAATCGACCCCATCATCTCAGTATTTCCAGAGGTATACGCCTTAGAGAACAGTAAAATTTCACGAAATTAATGTTGTCCGGACTCTAACTTAGGTCATTCTTATCCAGTCTTCTCCAGACTTGGTTAAATTGTATATGGGCACAATGTCTCGGCCAAGTTATCCAGTAATTCCGGAATTGTGCCCGGATTGTAATAGTAAAAATCACGAAATTAATGTCCGTAAGAAAATTTCCTTATTAATACATGAGGCAGTAGCAGGAGCATCCGTGTCCTATGGGTACATTTCTAGTTTAAATAACTAGAGAGCCAGTTGGTTTCAGGATTACACCATCAGCATCAATCAAATTTAATTTGTTGTTTGTTTTTCAGGGTAAGTTGGTGGCAACGGTTGCGCCGACAACAACAACAACGTTACCCCACTTGAACCAATCTGAACATCACCATCATCATAGAAAACAGAAGGAAGAGGATGGCAGCACACTACCTTCACTCAAACAGCCCGAGTCAGTCACGCGGCAAAACACATACTCCACTATCGGCACGCCTGATAGGGGAAAGCGTGACTCGTATGGAAATAAACTACCCCTGTCACCTGCAGGTATATTCTTCAAAATAAACTACCCCTGTCACCTGCAGGTATATTCTTCAAAATAAACTACCCCTGTCACCTGCAGGTATATTCTTCAAAATAAACTACCCCTGTCACCTGCAGGTATATAAATGTTTTTGTATTTGACCATGTGTAGGTTCCAATTGGAGGTGGATTGAATGGCGTTTTACATCATTTTCAGCACATTTAGGCTATGCTATATATGATGGTCGATTGTTATTGTGGTAGAGGCATACCTCCCACTTTTTCCTGAGTAAAACCAGTACTGTATACTTCCCGCCATCAATAAGAACGGACAGTTTCTCACTTACAAGTCTAGGTCCCAGTGGGATTCAAACCCGCAGTAGTGAGAGGTATTTGAAGTTGGGACATTTTGATAAAATTAATATTACTCCCTAGTCTCGTTGATTTGATAGTTTTGGGAGAGCTCTGGTATCTTGGAGCCTTTGCAACAATGAAAAGATTCAATCAGGAATTGCGTCTTCAGAACCGCCGACTTTTTTCAGTAATTTGATTTAAAAAATGAGAATCTGACGCCAATAAAATAAAATTACCGCTATAATCTTTCGTCTAGAGTTACTTGTTTTATGTTTAGATGCATGTTTAGATACATGTTTAGATACATGTCATGTTACTTATGAAACCAGCACCAACAGCAGAAATGAAAGATTATCATATGTAACGGATGCAATATTTATATTTTACTATGAAGTATTTTTCATGTAATTGTCATCTCAATTGTAGACCCTGATAATGACATGCTGTTTCATTTAGTATTGACCATTTAATTTATTTACTTTATAGAAGCCCTGAAGTTGTATCGCGGTAAACTAACAGCGTTTGAACATACAGAGATTCTCGATTATCCCGAGATTTGGTTCCTGGGGCTTGAGGGCAAAAAGATAGAAGGGGAACCAGGAAGTGCTCAAAACAATGGCTACGATGATGAGAATGGATCATACATAAAGGTTAGTATTGTAATACAACAGACTGTTATAATGCACTCTCTACTGTGTCTTAAACTCAGAGTATGCTTATTAAAACGTAAAATGAAACAGTTGACAAAGTATTCGGAAGCATAAAATGTAAGAGAATTCTCTCTCAAATCAATGAAATGAATCATAAACATACAGTCTGATTGGCTGGAATTGTAAACATTTGGTCTGATTAGCTGGAATCATAAACATTTGGTCTGATTGGCTGGAATCATAAACATTTGGTCTGATTGGCTGGAATAATAAACGTGTTCTGATTGGCTGGAATCATAAACAGTTGGTCTGATTGGCTGGAATCATAAACATTTGGTCTGATTGGCTGGAATCATAAACATGTGTTCTGAGTGGCTGGAATCATAAACATTTGGTATGATTGGTTGGAATCATAAACATTTGGTCTGATTGGCTGGAATCATAAACATTTGGTCTGTATGGCTGGAATCATAAACATTTGGTCTGATTGGCTGGAATCATAAACATTTGGTCTGAATGGCTTGAATCATAAACATTTGGTCTGATTGGCTGGAATCATAAACATTTGGTCTGATTGGCTGGAATCATAAACATTTAGTCTGAGTGGCTGGAATCATAAACATGTTCTGATTGGCTGGCATCATAAACACATGTTCTGATTGGCTGGAATCATAATTAAACATGTTGTCTGATTGGCTGGAATCATAAACATGTGGTCTGATTAGCTGGAATCATAACATATGTTCTGATTGGCTGGCATCATAAACACATGTTCTGATTGGCTGGAATCATAATTAAACATGTTGTCTGATTGGCTGGAATCATAAACATGTGGTCTGATTAGCTGGAATCATAACATATGGTCTGATTGGCTGGAATCATCGCACAAATGGTCTGATTAGCTGAAATTAGTAATAGAAAATTTGAGAACCATTTATTATAATTAACAACACCAATTGACCTTTAGCATGCTTAACACAGATATATATCTGGAAAGTTTTAAGCTGCAATCTTTATGTGTTGCAGAATGTCGACAATTTTTCCATTCTACTTATCACCACTACTTTCATAACTCAAATGGAAAGAATTTTCTGATTCATGCAACTCCTCATATTACTTGTTAAAAGCAAACATTTCCTTTCACGCATTACATTAAAACACCATCTATATGGAAAAGAAGAGATTATTTTTTCCTGCAAAATCTTACTTCAAACTTTTTGAAAGATAAGAAAATACATTGTGTACACTCGGATTCTTAAGCAGCCCAAAAAGAAGTTTTTGTTGATTGAATTTGCCGAGTGGACAGAGGTGCGTGAACTTCTTATATCTTATATCTCAATGTGCGTGAACAAGGTGTTAGCATACTAAAGGTTAAAGGTGTCCGTAAATAAACTATATAACAAATCTTTTGAAAAAATGAAACATTTGAATGTGCTGATATTTGATGTGACACAAATAAACATTTGTGCTGATATTTGATGCGAAACAAATAAACATTCATGCTGATATTTGATGTGAAACAAATAAACATTCATGCTGATATTTGATGAGAAACAAATGAACATTTGTTCTGATATTTGTTGTGAAACAAAATAAAAATTTTGCTAATATTTGATGTGAAACAAATGAACATTTTTGCTTATATTTGATGTAAAACAAACATTTTTGCTGATATTTGATGTTAAACAAACATTTGTGCTGATATTTGATGTAAAACAAACATTTGTTCTGATATTTGTTGTGAAACAAAATAACATTTTTGCTAATATTTGATGTGAAACAAATGAACATTTTTGCTTATATTTGATGTAAAACAAACATTTGTGCTGATATTTGATGTAAAACAAACATTTGTGCTGATATTTGATGTAAAACAAACATTTGTGCTGATATTTGATGTAAAACAAACATTTGAGCTGATATTTGAAGTTTGCTTTAGATGCTGCATGACCATATCCAGTATCGCTATGAGATCTATGACATAGTGGGTATAGGTACACATGGTGAGGTGCTCAAAACATACGATCATAAGGAACTTAAAACAGTAGCGCTTAAAATTAGCCGACGAAAAGCACGGTATACCACTCAAAATGGCGGTGGTGGTTGAATATTTTATTATTTTGGGACTTAAAAGGCAGAATGCAGATTTTTTAAGGCACTTATGAACATTTGGTGTCTGCCTGCAATTGTGGTGTTTGGAAATGTATTTAACTTTGAATCAGTTTTATTTTCTTAACCCTTTTGGCACCAAAGTTACTATTTGTAAAGGTAGATGGGAAACCTCATGTTGTGTTTTATTTTTAGGGCTGTCACAAGGGCAGGTGAACATACAATTTTATGACTTTATCGTTGGAATAAGTACACAATCAGCTTTAATTTGTAGTAAAGATAGATCATGCTTCATTTAATATCTAAAATTTCAGATAGATTTTATTAAGTGTTTATGTCAGTCAGTTGTGGCACCAGGGTTAATAGAAGGGTTAATAGATACAGTAAAAACTGTGCATTTTCTACACTATGCATTAGTGTCGATTCTTACGGATGGCGGGAGCAGTACAGTACTGGTTCTACCCAGGAAAGGTGGGTGATCTGCCTCCACCACAAAAAATCGACCGTCATATATAACCTTACATGTGTTGAAAATGACGTAAAACACCATGCAAACAAACAAACTATGCATTTGGTTTTGTACTTTGGATGCCAGCTGTTCGGGCTTTCTTATTTATATTTCACGTATGTATGCAACTTTGGCACATGTGCACATTTTGGTGTTTGAATGTTTTATTACTGGTTAAAGGGACACAATCTTGACTTTTTAAAAATCACCCCTCCCATTAGATTTTCTACATAACATACATTTGTTCAATCATTAATATTAAGTATAAAAATAGTATAAGGAAAATTGTTTTTGCATATAACTGTCAGTGATATTACACCTTAATATATTTATACCCATGATAGAATAAGCAGCAAAAGTTAAAACTCAATATTTTATTTCTACATCTACATGTGTACGTTGAACTGTCATCTTTGACCAATAACTCAACAGAAATGACCACTAGTAATGCTAAGAAGATGAAATAAACGAGATGATAGATGGATAGAAGTAAAATAAAGAAAGAAATAAGACACAACACACAGACCATAATAGAGGGTTTAACAAATTTATAATAAATTCAATAATAAATACGGTTTGGGGTGGGGTATACATAATAAAAAGAAAAAAGGAAGAAAGTATTCCTAATCGCTTTTCACCCATCGAGTATTAAACAAATCCGTCTTCCGTGACGGTACCAAGGCCCGTATGTCCCTGCCGGCATAGCTCTAGCTTGATGGCCTACTTGGCAACTGGAATGGGCTTAAATAAAATATAAGAGCCTAGAACGGAAGCATCAGCGCTTTGCACTGCCGGAAGTCAACCTATTTAATTATATGCAAACAGGCAAACAGGTTTAAAGTCAAAATACTGGATTAATAAATCAAATAGCTAATTTAATGCATGATAAAAACTTCAAGATTGTCACATGTCCCTTTAAATGAGATATCTATGATGCTTGACGAGGATGTAATCCAACATTTATGATGGTACACATATGTATGGGAATATATTTGTGTATACACTGGTTGCACAATACACGTTTTGCATATGTTTTTACACAGGTGCTACATGACCAGATGGTTTACCGCTATGAGATTTTTGAGGTGCTGGGTAAAGGATCGTTTGGCCAGGTGGTGAAGGCGTACGATTATAAAACAGATCAATTGGTCGCTATCAAAATTATACGAAACAAAAAGAGGTACTGTATACAACCTTTGTAGTGGTTTAAGTATTTATTTCTGCTATTTTGCTGTGTTACAAGGGACACATGGTTCCATCAGGTCGGATGTAATTATATGTGATTTGTTACTTAGTCATTTATTATACGCATGAAACTTTACTATAATGATCACATTCTTATGTTAGGTAATTTCTAAAACATTTCTGCACTTAGCACAACAATTATATATTTTTATTTAAATGGGAGAGCAGTGTCTTTTATTTGTTTGTAATACATCTATGGACAAACACTGGTTAAAGTGAAGATCTTGGATGGATTATTAACCATGTATTATAATATAACCAGATTCCATCACCAAGCGTTGGCTAAAGTGAAGATCTTTGATGGATTATTAACCATGTATTATTCTATAACCAGATTCCATCACCAAGCGTTGGCTAAAGTGAAGATCTTTGATGGATTATTAACCATGTATTATTCTATAACCAGATTCCATCACCAAGCGTTGGTTAAAGTGAAGATCTTTGATGGATTATTAACCATGTATTATTCTATAACCAGATTCCATCACCAAGCGTTGGTTGAAGTGAAGATCTTTGATGGATTATTAACCATGTATTATTCTATAACCAGATTCCATCACCAAGCGTTGGTTAAAGTGAAGATCTTTGATGGATTATTAACCATGTATTATTCTATAACCAGATTCCATCACCAAGCGTTGGTTAAAGTGAAGATCTTTGATGGATTATTAACCATGTATTATTCTATAACCAGATTCCATCACCAAGCATTGGTTAAAGTGAAGATCTTTGATGGATTTTAACCATGTATTATTCTATAACCAGATTCCATCACCAAGCATTGGTTAAAGTGAAGATCTTGGATGGACTATTAACCATGTATTATTCTATAACCAGATTCCATCACCAAGCGTTGGTTGAAGTGAAGATCCTCGATGCATTACGACGGAAGGACAAAGACAATCAGTTCAACATCATCCACATGGGCGAATACTTCTACTTCAGGAACCATCTTTGTATTACTTTTGAACTTATGGGGTACGTACCTGCTATAATTACCAGCAAAACTGGCCAAGTTTGAGTTTGTTTCAAAGAAGGTCAAATGAAAAAAAAGTTGTGTTTTTTGTCTTTCCTGACTGTCTCTATTTTATTTTTGCAATGCATTGTTTTAACATCTAGAGTTCCAAATTTTAACATAAAAAAAATATTATATGGATTATTTTTGTTTCGTAGCCTGTGTTGGCATTCTGATCTGGTATCAACACTGTCATATACTGTATTTATGGTCTCAACACGGTCATATGCTGTAACTATGGTAACAGCACTATGTCATTTGCTGTACCTATAGTAACAATAGTATGTAATTTTATGTAACACTGTGCTATATGCTGTAACATAACTATGGTAACAACACTGTCATTTGCTGTAACTGGTAAAACACTTGTCATTTGACGTAACTATGGTAACATCACTGTCATTTGATGTAACTATGGTCTCAACACTGTCATGCTGTAACTATGGTAACAACACTATGCCATTTCATGTAACTATGGGAACAAAACAATGGTAAAAATGGTCTTAAACTCTGTAACTATGGCAACAACACTGTGCAATTTAATGTATACTGGCTTCCTATGATATCAAGGGTTCTATGGTATCACGGTAGTGTCAAATTTATAAAACCGTATGCATCTCTGCTAAAATATGATAATTATTTAATAGATGTGATGACTTTAGGTACACATAATAAAATAATTGAGAAAAAAAAGCATACAGGGCAAGAAAATTTGTTTCTCAGTTACTCGTCCTACGCAATATTTAAATGGCCAAATTGATAAATTGTTTAAGAATTTATCTATTTCTACTCGTCCTGCATCAATGAGCACTCGTCATAGCGAGCGGACGAGTGGAATTTTCGTGCCCTGGCATATCTATCAGAAATAAAAGGATATTTCAAAATAATGCAAAACTGTTGAAAATTTCCTTATGATCTTTAAAATTCATCACCCCTGGTCTCCATAAATGCAGTTTCCATTACCTTGAAGGTTATAAAACTCATTAATTTTTAGTCTGATGAGTCTGTTGTACATTATTGTTTCTAGAAATGGTCACTAACTGAATCTTATACCAATAACTAACAAATACAGGATGCACAATATGTGCATACCTTGATACCATAGAACTTGAAAAATAATAAGCTCAATGGGGGTACCCCTCTTTTCAAATATAATTCTGATATTTTTATGTAAAATTTATAACATTTTATATCATAATAATATAGTAGAAGTGTCACAGAAAGCATTTGAGTTTCCTTTTTCTTTAAATATTGTTTACAGTTTATTTTTTTCGTCAAACCATTTAAGTTCCGTGATATCATAGAACACCATGCTAGCTAAGGTAACAAGACTATGTCATTTGATGTTACTATGCTAACAACAATGTCATTTGATGTATGGTAACAACCAGGGCTTCTAAAATTTTAAAATGCAAATCGGTCCAGGTTTTTTACTGTCGTAAGAATCGCACTTCACTAAAATCGCCGTACCCCACCCACCATGTCAGCTGCAACATGCATTTTTTCCGTTTAGTCATTGATATAGAGAACTATTTAAAATGTATGTTTGTATTATATTTGTATTATTTATAACTTACTTTATCACAATTTGTACATTTTAATGACTGACATCATGTCTTCGCTTTACTGAATGAATAATTTTCACTCAATATTAAAATTGTTGATCATTTGAGGAATTGAACCGGAAGTGTTTAATAAACCGGGTAGGTATAAAAAACGCGGACTAGCGGATTATATGCGATTTTACATAAATTTGAGTAATATCGTTTTTCATCAA
Source organism: Cyrtodaria siliqua (assembly GCA_037043455.1). Taxonomy (NCBI): domain Eukaryota; kingdom Metazoa; phylum Mollusca; class Bivalvia; order Adapedonta; family Hiatellidae; genus Cyrtodaria; species Cyrtodaria siliqua. The sequence continues at coordinate 119,737 of JAWPHD010006314.1, read as the reverse complement.
TTAGCTTAATTAATACCAAATGTTACGACTAACGCAAACAATTTCGGTCCGACTTAAAAAAAAACGGTGTCAGGTTTGATCACTTTCCTTTATTAATGTCATTAATATTATACTTAAAGTTATTGTAAAAAAAAATCAAACAAACAATTGACACATCTCGGTATTTTAATTTTTTTTAATGACGCAAACAAATTTCAGTCCCAGCTTTGGCTACTTAAAAAAACAAACCGACACAAGCATTCAGGCTAACACCTTACGACTAACGGTATTTAGTGTTTGCCCTACTTTTTCCTCCAATCAGACGGTGAGGAATTTTAAAAAAATGGCGAACTTATTCATGTAAATTTCTAACGATCACCAATTTTAACCATTTAATCATTAAGTAATCGCTTACTAAATGGCACGCGCTTGTTTGGACACAAGGAGGCGGATTTAGTAGAACCGCGAACGTGTTAAGATGCGTGTTTTCGTAGAAGCGCGGGGAAAAAGTAGGGCAAACACTAAGTCAGTTAGAGGCTAAGAAGTGAAATGTTAACAATTAAGAAACCCCGGTCAGTCGCTGCGCTCCTTCCCTTAGGGTTTCTTAATTGTTAAAATTTCACTTCATAGCCTCTAACTAATACATCAAAGAAATTACTGACGGTAACACTCGCTTCAGTGAACCGACAGAACGCGTGATATACTTTTACTGATCACACATCAAAGGCATGCTAACTGGCTATAGACTCTTCCGGAAAACTCCCTACTATCGGTAATGGTTTAGTCCAAATTGACCTACTTTCGCACAGCGAGTGACAAACAATCGTGTTATGGATCAAAGAATATTTCCGCAAGGCATATTTTAGATGTGAAGGGAAGTTGTAGATTTTTTAACGACCGATAGATAAAATATCTGGGACCGATTTAAACAGAGATTTTGAAAAGAAAAACGGTCCGGAGAAACAGATTTCGGTCTGGGAACCGATAAACCGGCGATTTTAGAAGCCCTGGTAACAACACTATGTCATTTTATGTAATTATGACAACAACACTGTCATTTGCTGTAACTATGGTAACAACACTGTGTCATTTGATGTAACTATTGTAACAACACTATCGTTTGCTGTAACTATGGTAACAACACTATCGTTTGCTGTAACTATGGTAACAACACTGTGTCATTTGATGTAACTTCAGTAAAACTATGCTATATGCACAAGGTCATTTGATGTCACTGGTAACAACCCTATGGCATTTTATGTAACTATGGTAACACTATGATACATTCTGTAGCATAACTATGGTAACAACACAGTCATTTGATGTAACTTTGTTGACAACACTGCTATATGCTGTAACATAACTATGGTTACAACAATATGACATTTGATGTAACTATGGTAACAATACTGTGCCATTTGTGTTGTGGTAACTATGATTACAATAATATGTATACAATAATATGTCATTTTATATAACTATGGTTACAACACTATTCCATTTGAAATAACTATGAAAACAACAAAGTGGGATTTGTAACTTAAGTTCCATTAAATTAGTTATATTCTTATATTATTCAGTGTTATACAGTATACAGTTATCACATGTGTGTTTGGGGAACAGTCAAAACTGTTTTCCCGAGGTGGAGGGGATGGCAGTGTGAACTGTTTCCCGAGGCCGATAGGCCGAGGGAAACAGTTCACACTGACATCCCCCGACACCAAGGGAAAACAGTTTTGACTGTTCCCCAAACACACATGTGATAACTGTTTTATTACCTGATTAATGTTACTGTACGAAACAGTGAAAATGAAAATTTGTTTTATAATGAGAATCTATGGTGAAAAAAGCAACATGACGTCACGCAAACGAAATTCCAGCACGTGAGGGAAACAGTCGAAACTAAAGCCCGGTAACAGTTCGTTTTCACCGGGAACAGTCTTTTCCTTAGTGTATTAGCAAGAAATGACGATATAGCATTTATATAGGAGATCAGGTAATAATAATTGTTATGTGTTTTATTTCAGTATGAATCTGTACGAGTTGATAAAGAAGAACAACTTCCAGGGATTCAGTATAGCCCTGATTCGGAGGTTTGCCTTCTCTCTGTTACAGTGTCTCAAATTGTTACAGAGAGAGAAGATAATACACTGTGATCTCAAACCTGTAAGTATATACTACTACACGATACACCACAGGGACCTATATATATACCCCACCCACCACAGGGCCCTGTATGTACCCCCACCAACCACAGGGCCCTATGTATACCCCACCAACAACAGGCACCTAAATACCCCACCCACCACTTGGACCTATATATACCCCACCCACCACAGGGCCCTATGTATACCCCACCCACCACAGGGCCCTATGTATACCCCACCAACAACATGGCCCTCTATAAATTTCCCCAAACACAGGTATTCAGTCTATCCCTGCTTATTATATGTTGTTTTATATAGTTTGCAATCGTGTTTTAAACTGTGCTAACGTTTGTGATTGACAACAATTTGTATATATTGATCAAACTTGGCAGCAGGGAGGTTCTGCATAACCAGAAATATCTGCTGATATCATTGATGTCACAAGGTACTCGCTGTTACCGTTGATATCATAAACTTTCAAACAAATATAGTATTTTAAACTATATCAGTATATGGTATAAAAAGTTTAAAAGGACTGGAGGCAATCAGGGAGAATATCCAAATACCAGTAAAACCAGCATGATGTGGTTCACTTGCATTTTCAACATGCAAATGCACTAAACTAAGCCTCATAACATAGTCTATTTAATTGTTGTTAATGATATAGACTGGTCAGAAAAACGCTGTGGCGGCTAATTTTGGTGCATAAATCATTAATATTAATTCATATGATGCTTTAAGGCTATAATAAATAATCGTTTTGTGATCTAACTAGACTTTTATTTATTTATTTATTTATTTATTTATTTATTCATTTATTTATTTATTTATTTATTTATTTATTTATTTATTTATTTATTTATTTATTTATTTATTTATTATTTATTTATTTATTTATTTATTTATTTATATTTTTTTATTTTTTTTATTTTTTATTTTTATTTTTTTTCGATCACCACAAGGGTGACCCGTTTATTCTCCCTGTAAATAGTCGTGTGATGGGTCGGGAAGGACCATTCCACCGCACACCTTACAAATATAATGATATATCTTAATAAATTCATGAAGATTCATATGAGCTCAAACTACAAGCATGTTATCATTATTCAATTAAAATGTAGACTAGACTTGTATTTAATAATATGTACAACTGCTAACTATATGAACTCCAAATGAGTTAATATTGATGATATAACAACAAAAATACACCAAGTGGTCGTGTTTTCCAGTCCACACATTTTCAGTAATAATTCAACCGAACTTAATATGCGACATGAAACTGAAGCACTTAATTAGTGTTTTCTCTTGTATTTGTATCGGCAGTAATTACTCTTCCAGGTCGCCTACAGTCCCTTTAATGTGAACGGGATTTGTTAGGGATTTGTAATCATATCATATGTGTGGTGTGGCCACGTATGTATTGAAATGTGGCTGCAATCTAAATTGTTAAACTTATATTTGGGAAGTAAAAACATATTTTAAATGTAAATTGTCAACTTTACAAGTATTTCAAAGGTCAAATCTTTTGTATTTCAGGAAAATATATTGTTACGACAACGAGGGCAAAGTTCTATAAAAGTTATAGATTTTGGATCCAGTTGTTATGAACACCAAAGAGGTATGATGACTCGTTTGTAACAGCAGATTTCTGTATTGGTCTTTATATAACCATGGTTAACATATATATTTAACAGTAATTTGTAAATAATTACAGTCAAAACCTCATGATACCACTGTTTCAATTCCAGGCTGTAGTTGTAACTTTCACATTCAGTCATTATTTACATGTCCGAGATGTTGAGATATTCAGTAGTTGAAAATAAAGGGGTGTACTCAGAGTTGATCATCAATTTCTATATGAAAAATCAAATTGTTAGACCATAATATAAATTAAATGTATCCTTATTGGTGTCTTAAAATCAGACAGCACCAACAGAAGATACATTGCTGTACACACAACAAATGAAGCATTTGATGCACTTGTCACTAAAATAAGTTTTACAGAGGGCTAAAGTCTGCAGTTGAGCATCAGCGATAAACACTGAGTTTACCTACCAGAATGTGGAGGTGTTTTATTTTATCATGCAGATATGCACTTTTCTGCCTAATAAAGGGATGACCTATTAAGTTTTGCTTTATTAGGCAATGACCAATAGAGCAAATTAATGCGAAATCCCTCGGCGTTTATTGTACGTAACGTTATCTGAGGTCATGCACGTAACGTTGCCTGACGTCATAAAACAAACAAAAAACAACGACATGGCGGCGTCCTCGATAAGCGTAACGTTCTGAGAAATAGCTAACAATAGTAATTCATACCAAAAAATGTGGATAATCTACATGATAAATAGAATATTACGTCAGTGCCTTTTACTATCAAGTTTATTAGGCTCGGCACGAAAACAAAGAATTGCTCGGCAGAGCCTCGCCATTCCTCGTTTTCTAAGCCTCGCCTAATAAACTTGATAGTAAAAGGCACTGACATAATATTCTCTATTTATTGATCACTGATTGGTCAAATTTGTTTGATGATGTCATATGAAAATTATGAATTGCTTTTAATTATAATGACCTGCATTAAGTGACCACCTGAGTTAAGAGACCAATTTTGCTCTTAAGTTAAACGTTAAAAAACAACAACAACAACACTTGTTGCACTAATGCAACAGCAGCAAGAAATGTAACAAAATTCAACATTACAAAAGATGGTATAAATATACAATTATTATGGTGCATATTTAATTATATATTCATTTCATGATTTTATTGCTTCCAGTTTACACATATATCCAAAGTAGATTCTACCGCTCCCCAGAAGTGATATTAGGTTTGCCGTACTCTATGCCAATTGACATGTGGAGTTTTGGCTGTATTCTTGCCGAATTGTATACAGGTACAGCTTGAACATTTAGTATTGACGAAGTTTAGCTTTAACATATTGTAATGAAGAGTTTAGCACATTTTGTATTGAAACAGTTTAGCACATTTTGTATTGAAGCAGTTTAGCACATTTTGTATTGAAGCAGTTTAGCTTAAATATTTTGTATTTAAGAAGTTTAGCTTCAGCATTTTTTATTAACAAAGTTTAGCTTTAACATTTTGTATTGAAAAAAAATAGCTTTAAAATTTTGTATTGACGAAGTTTAGCCTTAACATTTTGTATTGATGAAGTTTAGCTAACATTTTGTATTGACAAAGTTTAGCTTTAACATTTTATATTGACAAAGTTTAACTTTAACATTTTGTATTGACAAAGTTTAGCTTTAACATTTTGTACAACGTTTAGCTAGTTTTAAGCTTTAACCCTTTCGGCGCCAAATATATAGCGAAAAGTTTCTCTCAGCGCCAAGTATTTTTGGTATATATAGAAAAATCAATAGTGATGCTACAAAAACTTCTGTAACTTTTTTATTTTTAAAGGTAATATCTTCAACTTTGGAGAGATACTAGATTATGATATGTACTTATAAAATATATAACAATTAACACATAAACATACTTTATTACAATTTCTCATAATACCAAATATGGTACAAATAAAATAATTGTTTGACTTTTGTTTTCTTTTCTATATACAGCCTATCCAAATTCATATTGTCTTGCATTACAGTTATTTACACATATATTTCACACTATATGACACATAATTAATAGTTCTTTCAAATATTTACCTCAATTTATTCAATTTTAGCAAAATAAAATGTAAATTCCAAACTGTAAACAAATATTTTTGTTTTCAAATTGACCATAATTTCGGATAAACGAAATTCGGATATATTGAAAAAGTAATATTTTTTATACAATGCTTTTTATAATTTGTAAATACATGACATATAAATATAAAGTACATACATTGTTGCTATGTGTTACGACAAAAAAACACTTGATTCACGTTTTTATCAAAGAAAAATAAAGCAGAAAATAATCAACAAACCTGATTCTTCATTTACCGACCGTGTTTGCGACCTAGATGACTGAATAGACATCGTATGATCACTAAAATCACTCTCAGAACTATCATCGATGATCGGACATATCCGAATCATATTCGCAATTAATTCCGTCGCTATCACTTTCATTTATTAACATATCAAGCACTTCTTGTCCACTATACTTTCGCTTTCCACTGGCGGAAGCCATTTTGATTTGATCAAAGTCTACTTGAAAGTTCTGTATCGTAAATTTATATATATTTACACTAAAAATGAAATTTGTTCATCAAAATAAACAACCATTTGATAATTAAAGCCTCGTTTTGAAAGATAGCTTGGGGATACCGGTGTATCATGAGATTGTCACTCTATATAAATCGCTTTTTAAGAACGGTCGATTTTGTCGCAAAAATGCGACTTCGGCGCTCAGCCAGGCAGTCGCATTTTTGCGACTTCGGCACCGAAAGGGTTAACATGTTGTATTGACGAAGTTTAGCTTCAACATTTTGTATTGACAAAGTTTAGCTTTAACCATTTGTATTAACAAAGTTTAGCTTTAGCATTTTGTATTGACGAAGTTTGGCTTTAACATTTTGTATTGACGAAGTTTAGCTTTAACATTTTGTATTGACAAAGTTTAGCTTTAACATTTTGTATTGACGAAGTTTAGCTTTAACATTTTGTATTGACGAAGTTTAGCTTTAACATTTTGTATTGACGAAGTTTAGCTTTAACATTAAACATTTTGCTTTAGCATTTTGTATTTAAGGAAATTCATCTTTACCAGTTTGTATTGAATAAAGTTCTGCTTGAATGTCTTACAAACATGTACTTGTAGTTTAGCTTTCATAAGCAGTCTCCATTAAGCATACATGCCATTTATTACCAGCGTTTAAAACCGCATAAGTGCTGGAAAAAGGTAAATCAGTTCTTAAATACATTGTTAACACATTCCACCCGTCTGTTTCAGGTTACCCACTTTATCCTGGTGAAAATGAAGTGGAACAGTTAGCATGTATCATGGAAATCCTAGGACTACCTCCAAACTTAGTATTAGAACAAGCCACTAGACGGCGCCTCTTCTTTGGTAAGTGTTTCCATAAGTTGGCCATTATAATTGCAAGGTCACTTCATAATGACTTTTTCAGAAAAGTCTTCACACCATCAACCAAGTGTTTATTTACAGTTGCTGTATGACTGAATATATTTGCGACTTGAAAATATAATCATCATAGCATGCCAGCATTAAAGTTACGTATCCTGGTTTGAGCTCCCTGCCATTCTGAGCTCCCTTCCATTCTGATCTCCCTCCCATTTTGAGCTCCCTCCCATTCTGAGCTCCCTCCCATTTTGAGCTCCCTGCCATTCTGAGCTCCCTCCCATTTTGAGCTCCCTCCCATTCTGAGCTCCCTTCCCATTTTGAGGTATCATCTATGTAATTCTGTTATCTCCCTTAAGTGATTGAGGCATCTTTAGAACTAACTTTAAAACGTTCAGAAATGCATAAGTACAAAGCTGATATTTTTGACTTCATAATATGTAAAGTTGACTTTTGTTATCCACGTGGCCGAGTGGTTCAAGTCTCTGACTTGAAATCACTTGCACCTCACCACTGTAGGTTCGATCCTTCAGGGGCCTAGGAATGTTTATTTGAGGTAGCAATCCAGCTGGCTTGAGAAACGGTGGTGGTTCTACCCAGGTGCCCACACATGCACGAAAATTGTCCAGAGTGGCACCCGGGGTCTTTCCCCACCAGTGAAAGCTGGAAAGTTGCCATATGACCTTAGCTGTTGGTGCCACTATAAAATCCAATTCAATTCAATGCTATTATCCACCTTGACTAGGAACCACCTGTTTAATGAGGAGACTGTAATAAGAGGCCGCGTCAATGAAATGCTGATTTTGTACAATGTTTCTGTGTTACAGGGCTTTTTTCGAGAAAATCAGGAAAAGGCCTAGGCCTGCTGATTGTGGGGGGAAAAAAGTGTGAGATGTCAAAATTGGGAAAAATTGGGTGATTTTCATTATTTAGGAGAAGGTTGTTTTAAGAGAAAACTTTTATTAAAATGTATGCTTTAGGTGTAATATTAATCAAGTATTCAATTTAGCAAGGATTTTAACATACAAACAATGGAAAGTCTGTCACTTTTTAAAAAAAAAAGAAGATTTTACCCAGAACTGGGAAAATATAGAGGTTTTTGCAATGGGGAAGAGGCTGAATTCTCTCTTAAATAGGTAAAAAAGCCCTGTGTTAAAAAAGGCCATCATTGATCTTTTCTTTGGGTAGCCATTTTATACATCATTATTGTTAAAGGTTGTTTCCTGCAATCCCATTTGTTGATGTTCAGACTATCAAATAGTGCGAAACCCGTCGCAGACCAAGTCATGGGATGTTAAACAGGGCTCGACACTAAGGCACGTCCGAACGACATTCACTGCCTGTACATAGGTCCGGGCTTGCGAATGTCCCAGGAACATGCCCGACCGGTCGTGTACAATAAGAACGGGACATTTACCCATAAGAAATGTTCTTTTAAAATTCCATTTAGTTCTGCGTGTAAAATACGTTTCACTCTCATAAAAACGATGAAGCCGTAGTTTGTTTTTACAATATAGATTCACCTAACGTAATGCGCATGCGCGACAACATGCGCGACGGCATGCGCGACGGCTTCCCGAATTATTTATAACACAGGGGTTTTCCCTTCTCCATGCAGCGATAAAACTAACTGTAAAGGGATAGGATAATATACGCCTGTAACGAGTGCTAGCTAGATATTTTGCACATTTCAATTGAAAGCCGGTCCTATTTTATGTGAAACAATATTGCGACATTTGTGTCTCATTTCCATTTTGTTGTCATACGGCAACCGCATTTGCCGATTTGTCAATGTTGATTTCCCCTTTCGAGATGCAAGAGATATGTCGCTGTTAAAGTTTGGGTTCACTGCTGGAGGAGGGGATTCCTCAAGTAAGAAACAGAAAGGGAAAGAGGAAAGTAAGAAATCGTATGAGAAAGAAAAAAGGACGAGGAAATTTCTCCTGAAATGGCGTGAAGAGTTTTCTCTTCTGATGTTTGTTTTTCATCATTTCTTGTTTTATATATGATTATTTCAAAGGTACATGTATCAGTAAAGCATGAAGGGGTAGCCAGCAATGTTAAGTCTATTAACAAGAAGTTAATCACAAGTGTTCATACTTTAAATATGATTTTGTTTTAATTTTGAGAGGTCAGAGTAAAAGAAAAGAAACTATACAATGGCTTTATTGTTTATTGCATCATACTATTATCAGTCCAAAACAGTTTATTAAATATAGTATTAAGCCTATTTAGAATAAATCATATTTGCGCATCTCCCCACACAAGAAACAAACGAGTTGCATAATAAATATAAAGATTTTAATATAACTTGGTCAGGGCACATGAAACTTGGGTCAGGGCTAGTATTTTCTGCATCTTAAGTTAGTGTTGACCCCTGTTAAACCATCATACATTTGATGTCTTTTACTTTCTTTTCAATGTGTTTGTTGCTAAAACTGTCAAAAAAAAAAATGAATCAGAAGCGGGTTAAACAGTATTGAACATTTGATTTAAGATTATTATTTTTAGCTGTTGCAGTTATAAATATTTCATTATGTTTAATAATGACTGATAAACCGTCAAGTTCAATACTGTTAACCCTATATGTAGTGATATAACCACTAGTTTTCTATGTTGCCTTAATTACCTGCAGATTCCAAAGGTAACCCGCGCTGTATCACCAACAGTAAGGGTAAGAAGAGACGTGTGGCATCCAAGGACCTCCAGCAGTCCATCAAGACAAGCGATGCCAACTTCCTGGACTTCATCAGGCGCTGTCTCGAGTATGTCTAATTGCTTTTTGTACTGTAAACTGGACGACACATAAAAGTTCTCCAGTTAGGGTTACCCAGTTACATTTGACTTCATAGCTTTTAAATGGAATGTATATATATGTATATGTTAACCAGGTTTTCCTTTGGAAAAGTCTGGTTATTAGATTGGCGAATGTCGTTTAGCCGGCAAGCAGGCGGGAATCATCAGACTTATGGTTTCCGCTTAATAACTTTTAAGAATGAGATATTGCAATGAAACTTGCTTTATTGGCAGCTTATATGTAAAGGAAGCTTGGTATTGCTTGCGCTTTTTCTCGAGTTGAAGGGGAAAAAATGATGCGATTTCGAGATATAGGGAGAATATTCTATTATGCAAAAATTGATGATTTGGGTGTGCAAATATTCAAAAGAGGTATATTTTAGATAAACTGTCTTCTATAAATGTATCCCAAGCACAATAATGTTGGGAAAGTTAGAGGGGTAAATAATGTTAAGCAAAAAGGGGAATTTTCTCAGCCAAAGAGGTGAAAAAAGTAGGCTGTTTTTCTGGGGGGAAGGGGCCGAATATCTGCCCCCTGTTTATGAAGGAAAAAAATGTAACACATTTTCATTACTTGAAATTCCTCATACATTTTTGAATGGGTTGTTCCCAAACTTCATATAAACATAACAACTGATGACATTATGTCCCTCTACTTCACCCATTGTTGACTGCCTAATTTATTACAGAATTATGGCCCTTTATTTGACTTAAAATTTAAGTAGGGGTATTCATCACCTTCAGTGATAGTTCCAGTTTTCATTAGGAATGAAATATTGCAATGAAACGATGTGTATGTAGCTTATATGAAAAGAAAGCTTGGGATTTCATTTGATTTCACTGTCGTCAAGGTCAAGGTTGCTGTTACTAAAAATAGAAAATGGTTTCCGCTCAATAACTTCCGTTAGGAATGACGTATTGGAGCGAAACTTACTGTGTAGGTACTGTATATAGAAAGGAAGCTTGAAATGGCATTTGAGGTCACTGGGGTCAAAGTCAAGGTTTCTATTACTTAAACTAGAAAAAATGGTTTCTGGGCAAAAGTTACTGTGTAGCTAGATTATATAGAAGGAAGGTTGGTATTGCATTTGACGTCACTGGGGTCATGGTCAAGGTCACTGAAAAAAGGGTTACACTCAATAACTCTTTTGTTGGAAATGAGAAACTTGCTGTGTATGTAGCTTATATGAAATGGAATCTTGGGATTGCATTTGAGGTCACTGAGGTCAAGGTCAATGTTTCTAAAAAGAGAAAAAATGGTTTCTTGGCAATAACATTAGTTAGATATGAGATAATGTGACAATACTACTGTGTGCCGTCTAAGAAGAGACATAGTAATCTATTTGTTTGTCGTCCTGCATCGTTACTGGTTAGAGACGGTGACACACAAACAATAATTTTTCCATAACTGGCTTCCTTCTTGGTTGAAGAAAAATGACAACACACCTTCACAGTAATCGTATAATAATAGTTTGTATATTTATAACCCAGCGCTCACTAACAAACAAACAAATCATCCTTCATCTTGTCTCTGAAAACATTTCCCAATGAATCAAAGAAAATCATGTTTGTTTGTCTAAAGTCTTATATCTTATATGAACCCAATACCTGCATCCTTAATGAAAATCTTGAATTTGATCACCATGAAGATGGGACCCAAGCACCCGAATGACCCCTGAGGAAGCCTTGCAGCATGAATGGATCAAGGAGGGACTTGTACACAAACGGAAGGACCAGCCTAAATCGTCCGGCAAACATGGACCATCTGCCACGTCGGATCACTCCACCGACCCTTACAAAGTCCCGGCTCAGCCACCAGTTAGAGGTAACATTTTGACACCTTCCAGTAATGGCTTCTTGACTGGGTCAGAAACTACTGGCTTTTTTCGAGAAGAATGACAGCAACTTAAGAAAATTATAAACTTAATGTTTTGGATTCTCCTGTCATCCTAATATCTACAACTTAATTGTGTATATTAATGATTATGTATATTTTTATGCTACCGAAGGGCGGCATATAGTAGTCGCAGAAGGGCGGCATATAGTAGTCACACCATCCATCCGTCAGTCAGTCCATCTGTCCGTCAGTCAGTCCGTCCGTACAATCGTGTCCGGTCATCAACTCCCAAGACGACATGTCTTGCGCAAAATTTAGGTCCGTGGTTCCAAGGTCAAGGTCACACTTAGAGGTCAAAGGTCAAAACAACTTTGGGGACATTTCTTGTTTCAAATATTTATAAAAAAGAAAAATGGCACATATAATCACTTTTTTGTAGGAATAATTTTTTTGAATAATATAATATGTACAAAGGATATTTCATTGCAAGACTATAACACCATACTCATTCACAACTTCACTAAACAAAATTATGTGTACAAATCTGGTACTCTTTCTATTGAAAAAAATATCAAAAAATAGCATTTTGACATATTCAAAAATGACTGACTCCAAAAACAACTGAATAAAAAAATTGAGGTTCATCAAACATTTCTTTCAAATCGTTATTCTGTGTTTTAGAAAAGTCGAAGACTGACGAGTGGAAGATGACGCTGAAAGAGCGGAGGAACTCCAAAAAGGAGGAGAGAGTCCCTCCTGTAGGCGCCTCCGCTGAACAGAGCCATGATGAGATTAAAACACACAGAGGTATGTAATTAGACTGTAATAAGGAAGTACTTGTCATAAAATATATTGGAGTGTTAAAGGTCACTTGGACTGGATGATATCTTTTGTTGTGTTGTTTTGTCCTTTGTCACAGCTTCTTGGGGCATCCGTGGCTGAGTGGTTAGCGTCTCTGACTTGAAATCACTTGCCCCTCAACCCTGTGGGTTAAATCCCTCATGGGCCTAGGAATATTTATGTGAGGAAGCTATCCCGCTGCTTGAATAACATCAGTGGTTCTACCAAGGTTCCCGCCTGAGCACGAAAAATTGTCCAGAGGGGCACCTGGGGTCTTCCTCCACCAATGGAAGCTGGAAAGTTGCCATATGATCTTAGCTGTTGATGTGACTATAAAATTCAATTAAATTCAGTTGAAATATCTCTTCCTAAGTTTTCATAACAATAGGAACTAATTCATTCGTGTTTTTCTGAATGGGTTCTAACATGTTTAAGGATATTCAACAATTCCAGGGTCGCCTATTTTATTGTCCAATTTACATAATGCATGTCATTTATCCTGTAAGATCAAACTGGCTGAAATTTGGCAAGGTACGTATGCTTTGATTTTTGCTTGGAAAGTGCACACTCTGAAGATCATAGCTTAGGTATTTTGATATTATTTTAACAGTAACAATCATGATGAAGATGCTTCCCGTTTTATACACATGGAGACTATTCACTTCTCTTATCATCCATACTGCAATTTATTATTTTGGCGCCTTTTACTGAATATTAATACCAAACTCTCTAATTACTTCTCCCACCATCTGTTGGTTTATTTCAAGTGGGCTTCTTCAGTTGATCAAGAAAGAGAAACACTTGCCACAAACAAGTCTACCTTAAACAAACAATCTGTTGCCCATTCACAGGAAATCATTCAACTTGTAAATGTTTAACTACATTCAGACCTCCAAATCTCCTCAGTATTAATACATCAATAACAACTACAACTTACAAATAAATATAATTATTTGTTCGGAATGCTTGCATGCACCTACTGCTGAATATTAATATGAACAAGGCAAAGCCTCAAGACGGGCGAAGCTAACTATTTTAAAATAGATCTAAACGATGTGATGCAGGGTTACCATAATACTTAGTCTCATTTATTTATTTGACTTCTTTGGGTACTTTTTGACATACCAAAGTCATTAAATTCACTAGATAAAGTAAAGGTTAGCCACTGTTCCACCTCCAAATATGTAAACATATTAATTAATTTAAATATATTTAGTGTCAATAATAAATGAAAGTTTTGCACTGTCTTGTCACCCACATCCAAATATGTAATGCTATTAATTTGTGGTAGAACATAACTCAATGCCAGTCACAATTACTAATCTGACATGCTGGTCCCCATTTCTGCAAAATGTTTTCAAAATCTAAAGTATAACTTGAGACGAACACAAGCTACACACATCAGAATGGTTCAATTGCTTCTACGAGTGTTGAAGAATGTTTGAATGATTAATGCAGAAGGGTAAATCTCAGTGGTATGGCATTGCCACAGATGGCAGTTACGAGTAATGATACATTTGATCTGGGTTTGATTATAATTTCGTTATTATTTTGTTAAGGGTTTGTCTATTTCGGCCAGAAGTACGTAGTTCACGGGACCAAAGCAAAATCTACGGGATAAAAACTTATTAATAAATGTTTGTGTTGAATGATTACCCATTTTCCGTTTTTTTTGGATTGAATATTTTTGGTCACCACATGGGCGTGTGAAAGTCAAGTTTTGGTCGCCCAAACCATTTTTTACTCGACAATGGCGACTGGGCGAGTGGTAATTTGTGCCGCTGTTATTTTGATTAGACACATTGGTAAAATATCATCCGGAGAACATGAGCAACTATTTTCTAAATATTTTAATTAAATAATTGTCTACCAATATAGGCTATAATTACACATGAAAAGCAAAGAAGAATCAGCATCTGCTTTTGAAACGTTTGACAGAGTTATGCAGGATAAGGTTAAGGATATATCATGTGCATTACATATTCATCTGCCAATGTATCTGTAATGAAAGGGAAGCACAAGAGTGTTCAGAGAAGAATTAAGGACAGAAAGCAAGCCAAACATTTCAAACCTCTTACCTAGAATGCTTTCAGTGGAAGTCTAGTCAGAAATTACTACAACATTATGAGCAATTCCCTGAAAGCTTACCAGGAGGAAAAAGAAATGGGGAAAAAAAAGGCATGTCTTAAAAACAGACCACAATTAGTCAAAGTAGAACAGAATATGGGGTATATGGTCCTAGTTAATACTATTACTACGATTACAAGCCAACAATGTTAGATGTTACTGGAATGCCTCCGGACACCCCTAGTGTGTTGGGCAACTTTGTGGTCTTCAAATAAGTGTGGCCCACTTTTGAAGCCAAATCCTGAGAAAAATAATTATTGTTGTTCATACATTATTTTGTAAAACATTCACGTTTAAACGCTATATACCTTTACCTTATATTATATATTAGTAGACATCAAAAGCTTGAACTTGAAACCAATAGTTAGGACTTAATTACACTATTCTTTTCTTCCAAAATGGAATACATAAATAAAGCATTAAACCATCAGAAACATCAACAAACTTGCCATCCCTTTTCAACCGCAAAATAACCGGGAATCTACCGGGGAATAGTATCACCCGAAGTTTGACGTCATCACTTTATGCGTTTGTAACCACGTGACCCCCCATGCGATCATATTTTACTTTATTTCGATAACTACTCTCTTTTTTTACGGTAGGTATTTATATAATGTTATATTTCTGAAATTAAACGTTTCACTTACGCATAAAATTTGAAATAAAGACCGAAAACAAAAAATAGAAAAAAATGAACGTACGAGATTGACTGGTATTCCACTTTGTCTGCCTAAAACTTTGCCCTACATTTTACGTCTGCTGTCCAGCCTACGGATTGAAAATGGCGGCGCGAAACTTGACGAAAAATAAATATCGCCTAGTATCTGGGAAAACAAGTAAGTTTTCATACTCGCGTTACTGCAAGAGGGCTTCGCCGGCCGTAATATCATTATAATATCAGTGCTGAATGACCAAGCCTGCCAAAGCTCTTAAGCTTTGCACATACAAAATAAATCTTAAAATGCACTCTAACCGGAGCATTTTCCAGATTGAAGAGGAATTAATTTTCTTCTTATATATCCTATTCAAACAAAGAAAATTATATTCACCTTCAAAACTACTCAAGAGCCCACTTTTAATTAAAGACCACTTTAAGACACCAGCAGTTTAGTTTCCAATTGTATTTTTCTTATATTAAAAGGCACCTGTTTTAAAGGTGAAATATGGCGTGTCTTTGAGTATATATTCGGATTTATTATATAACCTATAAATAGACGCGTTTTCATTGGCTAAAAAGTAATTTTTTAGAAAAAATATCTAGCGATATTGACCTGTTTTTTTGATATTGACCTGTTTTATATAATTGTTTTTTTGATATTGACCTGTTTTATATAATTGTAAATTGAGGGTTATATAATAAAACAGTTATGGACTTTTCAGCTGTTATACATGATGTTGATATGCACCAAAAAATCATTATTGACCTCGGCTATCGCCTCGGTCAATAATGATTTTTTTGGTGCATATCACATCATGTAAAACAGCTGAAAAGTCCATAATTGTATAATATATATATATAATATACAATCTGTTCAAATCTTACACTTATTGGTTGTCCCGTTTTCTCACAGTAGCCAATTTTATCTCATAGCGCACACGCTTCGAGTTTCGCCCTGGTAAGTGTCACGTGATCCTGTGACGTCATTGGTACCAAACGATTAGCCGTGTCGCATTGAGTTGTATAGTATTGTCTATGTAGGATTACATTTTATGGTACTTGTTAAAAATGCCGTGTGCTGTTGCTGGGTGAAAACGTTTGCATAAAGAAGGACAAGATAATAACCTAAGTTTCTTTCATTTCCCTAATCGAGATAATGATATATTAAGATCTGAAGTGTGGTTAGACCGTTACCGAAGAAAATCGCCCCACTCGTCGAGAAAGTGGGAAAGACGCGCGAGTTTGTAGCAAACATTTTGAGTTGACTTCGTGGGAAGTCCATCCTTTGGTTTCATTATCTTTGAATTTGGAGAACAAAAGGCCATGCATATTAAAATCAACAGCGGTACCAACGATATTTGACTATAAAAATGAGAAGTGCATTACCCCGCCGTCTCCAAGCAAGTTGTATTCGCCTATTCGACCGGCGTTGAGGAGGAAATTCATACATGAAGTAAGATTGAAATTTATGTTCAATTATCTTAGCACCTCATCGGGTATACGTATGATAATTTGAAGAAAGGTGTATAGTCTTAGATCTTTATATACACCGTGAATGTTTAGCTGTTGAATTAGAAGCATGTGTCTTTACGCGAATCAATGAAGAGTTGACGGCGCTAATAATATGTAGCCGTCATTTTTTTAAAATATTGCTAAGAACGTTCAGCATATAAATTTAAATGAATCGGTGAAATAAACACTGTGTCTTTGTTCCCAAATTTTAATTTTAATAATTTTAAATTATAAACCCCTTCTGCCACAGTGTTATAAATATATGTTATGTTATCAACATATATAGGTCTATGGATTTGAAAAAAAAAAAAAAATGTTTGATGGATATCTATTACAAGGCAGAAAATTAATAATATTACTAGCTTTTATATTAATTCAGTAATGTTTTATGGCAAAACAACAACAATAACGCCTCTTAGCAATAAGTAAAACAAGTATAATAGAATAATATACTTTATATTATGGTAATTGCATATTTTTGGTCTGTTTTCGATCTGTATATCAGGAGTTAGTATACATGAGTAAGTATACTTACTAACTGTCTATAACATTTGGCTATATTATTTAAATCATAGTATTTTTCTGTCTTTGTGTGCGACAATTAGAGCTCGCATATCATGTGATATATCCGTCTTGTGCAATACGCGTCTGCCCTCGGCGGTATTACACCGCTCAAGTAATTGCAATAAACAGGAAATATATCATAAAACTAGGTTTCCCTAAATGGTGCGTGCTTTTGTGATATACCGACGTATGTACCCTAATTAGGCTGTACTTCAGTAGTGCACCGCAGTATTTGATTAGTCTGTATTGATATTTGGGGGCAGTGGAGACTGGAGCTAGAGCGTGTCATATTACAAACACCGCTCCTAGAGTGTTTGGTGTTAATGGCGACTTATGGCAAATATAAAATACTATAGAAATTATATGCTGTTTCATTTATTATTGTTTTCATTAATTTTTTATCAATTATGGATAATATCTAATAAATATATTTGTTCCATGTCTACTTATCGGCAAAAAAAATCTGACGCTCGTATTTAGACCAGGTCCATTCATTCGGAATATACTACATTTCGCGGTTATTGTGTATGTACCAAGATATTGCAGTGTTGCGGGAAACTTAGTGTCAGATTTCGATGAAAACAATGTTTACGTTGTTTTTTGTTTGTTTGTTGTTGCTGTCAGTGTATAAAGACACTATTTTGTTAGATTAGTGAATAGTGCAATGAACCGCTGAACGTAACGAATGAAATGACACGATAGTCTTTACAAGCTCTCCATTTGCACCGCGTTCGACTTCATCATCAGTTGATGAATCCGATGTATTTTCGTCCTCAGACACGTATTCTGGCTCAAAATCGTAAGGTTGCACATTGTGTAACCGTCTTATCACGGGCATTTCCTCTGACTCGGTATCATGATCGCTTAATTCCCGCATTTTCACACAAGGTATACTGTTTTGCGTTCAGTCCCAATGTAAACAAAAAATAGTTTGTTCCCAATGACGTCACTTCCGGTAATTCGCGCAAGAGTTTTTCCCCTTAGATTTTTTTCGATATTTTAGCAATGCCTGTTCGCCTGTTCGATTTTTATCTTTAAAAACATATTTTTACTGAACATACATCAATGGCATAGTAATAATCGTATTTATAATGATATTTAATACTTAAAAACATATCAAAAGCGGATTTGTTGATTTAGGACCAATTTCTGCTTTAAGAGACCACATTTGTTAAGAGACCGATTTTTCCTTTAGTGTTCGCTCATTACAGGTTTGACTAAATAGGTCCATTGTTTTCATGGTTGAAATATCTACATTGGATGTTGTCATCCAACAATTTGGAAAGAAGGCAAACTTCCAAACACCAGTAGATTTAAAACGTATGTGCAGGATGGTAGTTGTTTAAGATGTAGTTATGGTCATAAAACTTCCTCCTATAACAGATAATTCATAGAAACAAAAAGGTAGTACTAGTACTTAATATGTTGATTAAATGTTCTTTGTTCATGACAGTTTTGTCTCCTTTTTGTTTGCTTGGTAAGGATGTGATTTTCAAAAAAGTGTGTGTTATTCATAATTTTGATTGAGCATCATCAAAAAAACTGACCAATCAGTGACCAGAAATAAGACATACCTAATACATTCTGGTAGGTGATAAACTCGGTCTTTATCCTTGATGTTCAACCAAGTTTACTGTTAAAATTAAGGTATCTACGATTCTTTTGAAAACCTGTATATTTCATGTACATTCATGCAAATTTATTCAATATATGTATCTTTCAAAATCTAAATATTGAAAATTATCGCCTTTTTACTCGGCCAAAGATTTTTATGTTACTATAGAACCTAAGGATAAAAACCGAGTAACACACATTTTATCACCTACTGGAAATAAGATAAAAATGTCAACATCTCTGCAATGAAAAATTATGAATTTTATTATTTTCGAAGCGAAGGATCAGAGTTACCTCCCTCCCATAAAAATGTCAACATCTCTGCAATGAAAAATTATGAATTTTATTATTTTCGAAGCGAAGGATCAGAGTTACCTCCCTCCCATATAGATCCATATAACAAAAAAACAAGTTATTTCATTACACAAACGTATTGCTTAGAAATAAAAATATGTTTGTCATTGACAAGAATGGCCCATTCTGTGAATTTTAAAAAAACACGCTGAAATGTGTTCACAAAACAGTGTTATTCTGAAACAAAAACATTCAAAATTTAAATAATTTTAAAATTACCTCCCTTTTCATTGAAATAAGAACAATTTTCAATAACCTATAAAAGTATGTTCCCAACATATTTTATTCGTTTTTATAACCAACTTTGTTTTACAAATGACTTTGTAGCATTATTAATTGTCATATTTATGTCACTTTATCATTGACCTTGAACATAAATGGCTTCATATCTCATCTATGGAATAGACGTGCATTTTATGTGCTAAATTTGTTTTGTTCAGTATATATACATAGTACCTTTTCTTCCTTACAGTGGAATACTATAAGCATTTTTCATGGGTAAAGACAGGGAATTTCGACCCGAGTTACGAGTGTTTTTATCGGAACCGAGGCTCTGCTGAGGTTAGAATAAAACACTTATACCGAGGGTTGAAATTCCCCATCGGAACCGAATACCCATGAAAGATTCTTTATCTTGCATGTCAGAGACATGTTGCGCATTGACGCCGCTAGCAGCTAAATGTTTTGCATGTTTTCCTGCATACCGTGACTTATCTTTACCCATAAAGATAAGACTTTTCAAACACCATGTCATAGCCTTATCCGGTATGCAAGAACACATCTTGTATCTCTGCTGGTGTTTTCAGATTCTGTACCGCTATACGACATACATGGATAAGGCCTTTCACTTTATAGCTGCTGACCTCATCTCAGATTCTGTACCGCTATACGACATACATGGATAAGGCCTTTCACTTTATAGCTGTGACCTCATCTCAGATTCTGTACCGCTATACGACATACATGGATAAGGCCTTTCACTTTATAGCTGTGACCTCATCTCAGATTCTGTACCGCTATACGACATACATGGATAAGGCCTTTCACTTTATAGCTGTGACCTCATCTCAGATTCTGTACCGCTATACGACATACATGGATAAGGCCTTTCACTTTATAGCTGTGACCTCATCTCAGATTCTGTACCGCTATACGACATACATGGATAAGGCCTTTCACTTTATAGCTGTGACCTCATCTCAGATTCTGTACCGCTATACGACATACATGGATAAGGCCTTTCACTTTATAGCTGTGACCTCATCTCAGATTCTGTACCGCTATACGACATACATGGATAAGGCCTTTCACTTTATAGCTGTGACCTCATCTCAGATTCTGTACCGCTATACGACATACATGGATAAGGCCTTTCACTTTATAGCTGTGACCTCATCTCAGATTCTGTACCGTTATACGACATACATGGATAAGGCCTTTCACTTTATAGCTGCTGACCTCATCTCAGATTGTGTACCGCTATACGACATACATGGATAAGGCCTTTCACTTTATAGCTGCTGACCTCATCTCAGATTCTGTACCGCTATACGACATACATGTATAAGGCCTTTCACTTTATAGCTGCTGACCTCATCTCAGATTCTGTACCGCTATACGACATACATGGATAAGGCCTTTCACTTTATAGCTGCTGACCTCATCTCAGATTCTGTACCGCTATACGACATACATGTATAAGGCCTTTCACTTTATAGCTGCTGACCTCATCTCAGATTCTGTACCGCTATACGACATACATGGATAAGGCCTTTCACTTTATAGCTGCTGACCTCATCTCAGATTCTGTACCGCTATACGACATACATGGATAAGGCCTTTCACTTTATAGCTGCTGACCTCATCTCAGATTCTGTACCGCTATACGACATACATGGATAAGGCCTTTCACTTTATAGCTGCTGACCTCATCTCAGATTCTGTACCGCTATACGACATACATGGATAAGGCCTTTCACTTTATAGCTGTGACCTCATCTCAGATTCTGTACCGCTATACGACATACATGGATAAGGCCTTTCACTTTATAGCTGCTGACCTCATCTCAGATTCTGTACCGCTATACGACATACATGGATAAGGCCTTTCACTTTATAGCTGTGACCTCATCTCAGATTCTGTACCGCTATACGACATACATGGATAAGGCCTTTCACTTTATAGCTGCTGACCTCATCTCAGATTCTGTACCGCTATACGACATACATGGATAAGGCCTTTCACTTTATAGCTGCTGACCTCATCTCAGATTCTGTACCGCTATACGACATACATGGATAAGGCCTTTCACTTTATAGCTGTGACCTCATCTCAGATTCTGTACCGCTATACGACATACATGGATAAGGCCTTTCACTTTATAGCTGCTGACCTCATCTCAGATTCTGTACCGCTATACGACATACATGGATAAGGCCTTTCACTTTATAGCTGTGACCTCATCTCAGATTCTGTACCGCTATACGACATACATGGATAAGGCCTTTCACTTTATAGCTGCTGACCTCATCTCAGATTCTGTACCGCTATACGACATACATGGATAAGGCCTTTCACTTTATAGCTGCTGACCTCATCTCAGATTCTGTACCGCTATACGACATACATGGATAAGGCCTTTCACTTTATAGCTGCTGACCTCATCTCAGATTCTGTACCGCTATACGACATACATGGATAAGGCCTTTCACTTTATAGCTGCTGACCTCATCTCAGATTCTGTACCGCTATACGACATACATGGATAAGGCCTTTCACTTTATAGCTGCTGACCTCATCTCAGATTCTGTACCGCTATACGACATACATGGATAAGGCCTTTCACTTTATAGCTGCTGACCTCATCTCAGATTCTGTACCGCTATACGACATACATGGATAAGGCCTTTCACTTTATAGCTGCTGACCTCATCTCAGATTCTGTACCGCTATACGACATACATGGATAAGGCCTTTCACTTTATAGCTGCTGACCTCATCTCAGATTCTGTACCGCTATACGACATACATGGATAAGGCCTTTCACTTTATAGCTGCTGACCTCATCTCAGATTCTGTACCGCTATACGACATACATGGATAAGGCCTTTCACTTTATAGCTGCTGACCTCATCTCAGATTCTGTACCGCTATACGACATACATGGATAAGGCCTTTCACTTTATAGCTGCTGACCTCATCTCAGATTCTGTACCGCTATACGACATACATGGATAAGGCCTTTCACTTTATAGCTGCTGACCTCATCTCAGATTCTGTACCGCTATACGACATACATGGATAAGGCCTTTCACTTTATAGCTGCTGACCTCATCTCAGATTCTGTACCGCTATACGACATACATGGATAAGGCCTTTCACTTTATAGCTGCTGACCTCATCTCAGATTCTGTACCGCTATACGACATACATGGATAAGGCCTTTCACTTTATAGCTGCTGACCTCATCTCAGATTCTGTACCGCTATACGACATACATGGATAAGGCCTTTCACTTTATAGCTGCTGACCTCATCTCAGATTCTGTACCGCTATACGACATACATGGATAAGGCCTTTCACTTTATAGCTGCTGACCTCATCTCAGATTCTGTACCGCTATACGACATACATGGATAAGGCCTTTCACTTTATAGCTGCTGACCTCATCTCAGATTCTGTACCGCTATACGACATACATGGATAAGGCCTTTCACTTTATAGCTGCTGACCTCATCTCAGATTCTGTACCGCTATACGACATACATGGATAAGGCCTTTCACTTTATAGCTGTGACCTCATCTCAGATTGTGTACCGCTATACGACATACATGGATAAGGCCTTTCACTTTATAGCTGCTGACCTCATCTCAGATTCTGTACCGCTATACGACATACATGGATAAGGCCTTTCACTTTATAGCTGCTGACCTCATCTCAGATTCTGTACCGCTATACGACATACATGGATAAGGCCTTTCACTTTATAGCTGTGACCTCATCTCAGATTCTGTACCGCTATACGACATACATGGATAAGGCCTTTCACTTTATAGCTGCTGACCTCATCTCAGATTCTGTACCGCTATACGACATACATGGATAAGGCCTTTCACTTTATAGCTGCTGACCTCATCTCAGATTCTGTACCGCTATACGACATACATGGATAAGGCCTTTCACTTTATAGCTGTGACCTCATCTCAGATTCTGTACCGCTATACGACATACATGGATAAGGCCTTTCACTTTATAGCTGTGACCTCATCTCAGATTCTGTACCGCTATACGACATACATGGATAAGGCCTTTCACTTTATAGCTGTGACCTCATCTCAGATTCTGTACCGCTATACGACATACATGGATAAGGCCTTTCACTTTATAGCTGTGACCTCATCTCAGATTCTGTACCGCTATACGACATACATGGATAAGGCCTTTCACTTTATAGCTGTGACCTCATCTCAGATTCTGTACCGCTATACGACATACATGGATAAGGCCTTTCACTTTATAGCTGTGACCTCATCTCAGATTCTGTACCGCTATACGACATACATGGATAAGGCCTTTCACTTTATAGCTGCTGACCTCATCTCAGATTCTGTACCGCTATACGACATACATGGATAAGGCCTTTCACTTTATAGCTGCTGACCTCATCTCAGATTCTGTACCGCTATACGACATACATGGATAAGGCCTTTCACTTTATAGCTGCTGACCTCATCTCAGATTCTGTACCGCTATACGACATACATGGATAAGGCCTTTCACTTTATAGCTGCTGACCTCATCTCAGATTCTGTACCGCTATACGACATACATGGATAAGGCCTTTCACTTTATAGCTGCTGACCTCATCCCAGCAGTTTTATATTATGGATGACTGGGTCATTTTTATATTATGGATGACTGGGTCATCCGAATTTGTCTCTGATATTTGATGTGTGGTGGGTGTTTTGTAAATGTGTCTTCCCCATCCGTCCCTTCCTCATTCAGTTCTTTCTGGAAGTGCCCTATTTAGTACTCTTTTTTTTCTTCCTTTAAAATTTGAGTGTTTTTAGTAAGGTTTGTTTTACTTATCATCCAGTATTGAATGCTACCCTGAACGTAAGTATAACTCTTACCGTATCCAGCCCTACAACTTCTTGCATTAATACATTAGTTTTGGAAACAAAGAAAACCGCTGACGGTTGCGCTAGAATGCAAAATATTACAACAAACCTTGATCTATCTCTTATCTGACTGAAACTTGTATACTAATCTTTGTCCCATTAAACGGTTTCTGGGAGTGTCATAAAGTCATGACATAAATATCATCATACTCTATTCTTTTATCTTAATGTCAGAGACGTCATGTTAAGGCTAGCTTTCTGACTTTATGAGTTTATAAATGAAATAGAATCTCACATTGGTGCCAATTTATTATTGAATTATTAAACTCGTTATTAAAAATGATCTCAGTAACTTGTTCCATCACATCATATTTGCCAACTTTATTAATAAATTCATTGCGACATTTCTGCCGTGTTCATTAAGCTTCATCATGATCCCTGTATTGTTTCAGGTTCTACTTGAGTGGTGGCAGAAAACAATGTTTGTGACTCCAGCGTAAAATGGAGTGTTAACAATAGAATTTGCAGCAACTCTGCAGTTCTGCAGGTGAGAAGGTTCTAGGCCCATTCTGCATATTTTTTATCCAGATGTAAATGGAGAGTGGGCCTGGAATGTTCATTCCTGTTGGAGCCATATAACCCTTTTGTGTTGGTGCACCGTAAAACACCAATTCATTTAAACTCATTGACAAAAATGATCCCAGTAAGCTGTTGCATCAGGTCATATTTGCCCACTCATTTAATAAATTCCAAAATAAATAAGCCCTCATGTAAGATTCTCTATTTGTAGATTGTAACACTTTTATGTAGATTCTGAAATATTAATTCAGTTCTTTTTATTACAGTTTGGAAAAAAAACATTACCGGTAGTTACCATTTCCTTAAAGGACCTTTGCATCATATTTACATCTTCTTTTGCTTTTATTTAGTTACTTTAAAAGTTTCTTAATTCGTTTTAAATTTCTTAATTCATTTTAAATTGTTGACAATTTCACATTAGTATTATACTTTTCTATCTAACTTAGCAGTTTCCAGGTTTCTAAAACTATGTAAATACATTGCTAACACGTTCACTTTATTCTAATATGTTTCTATTAAATTTAGCAGTTTCAAATTTTCTAGAATTA
Source organism: Cyrtodaria siliqua (assembly GCA_037043455.1). NCBI lineage: Eukaryota > Metazoa > Mollusca > Bivalvia > Adapedonta > Hiatellidae > Cyrtodaria > Cyrtodaria siliqua. The sequence continues at coordinate 94,029 of JAWPHD010006314.1, read as the reverse complement.
AAAAAAAAGTTTAAGAATTTGTAAATCAGCAAAATTAAATGTTGTCTGATTCTTCGTTAAATATAAAAAAAATCTTCGGATTCTTTAAAACAACAAGAAAAAAGCTGATTTTTCTTAAGTGCAAAATAATGCAACAAAATAAAGCGATGTTATCTAATAAAATTAATAAATGTATTTAATTAACCTTGGCTACTTTTTAAGTGGCGTGGTTGTCTTGCTAAGGTGTATTATACAAATAGTACATCCCAATGAGGGTGACAGTATACACATAGTGCATCCCAGTGAGGGTGACAGTATACACATAGTGCATCCCAGTGAGGGTGACAGTATACAAATAGTGCATCCCAATGAGGGTGACAGTATACAAATAGTGCATCCCAATGAGGGTGACAGTATACACATAGTGCATCCCAGTGAGGGTGACAGTATACACATAGTGCATCCCAGTGAGGGTGACAGTATACACATAGTGCATCCCAGTGAGGGTGACAGTATACACATAGTACATCCCAGTGAGGGTGACAGTATACAAATAGTGCATCCCAGTGAGGGTGACAGTATACAAATAGTGCATCCCAGTGAGGGTGACAGTATACAAATAGTGCATCCCAGTGAGGTTGACAGTATGTATACACATAGTGCATCCCAGTGAGGTTGACAGTATACAAATAATGCATCCTAATGAGGGTGACAGTATACAAATAGTGCATCCCAGTGAGGGTGACGGTAAACAAATAGTGCATCTCAATGAGGGTGACAGTATATAAATAGTGCATACCAGTGAAGGTGACAGTATATAAATAGTGCATCTCAGTGAGGGTGACAGTATATAAATAGTGCATCCCAGTCAGGTGACAGTATACAAATAATGCATCCCAGTGAGGGTGACAGTATATAAATAGTGCATCCCAGTGAGGATGACTGTATACAAATAGTGCTTCCCACTGAGGGTGACAGTATATAAATAGTGCATCCCAATGAGGGTGACAGTTTACAAATAGTGAGGGTGACAATATATAAATAGTGCATCCCAGTCAGGGTGATGGTATACAAATAACGCATCCCAGTGAGGCTGACAGTATATAAATAGCGCATCCCAATGAGGATGACTGTATACAAATAGTGCTTCCCACTGAAGGTGACAGTATATAAATAGTGCATCCCAGTGAGGGTGACAGTATATAAATAGTGCGTCCCAGTGAGGGTGACAGTATATAAATAGTGCATCCCAGTGAGGGTGACAGTATATAAATAGTGCATCCCAGTGAATTTGACAGTGGATATTGTCAACCTGAGGAAAATAATGTTGATCGAGGTGATCGAGACATTAAAAAAATGTATTGAAATATATGGGGAAAATTCCAAAAAAAATAATAACTTTAATATGGTGGTTCCTATAACTGCGACTCACTTTTTAGGGAATATCAAAGATATTCAGTTTTCATGAGTGTAGTGTTATAGTAATAATATCTTAAATGAATCCTGTGTCCTGATATTCTGATGTATTTCACTGACAATGTAACTATAATTGGTCTTCGCTTTTCAGCACCAAGTGCCAAGTCTGTGAAGAGCGGCAAGAAGGGTGGAGAGGCGAATGTTGCCGAGGAAGTTCACATCACGAAGCTTAATCTCCAGGGCCAGATTCACGCCCAGCATGCCCAGCATGTCCACCACAACCCCATCGACCTCGGAAGTCTACCACCTATAGCTAAATAACAATAATTGAAGTTCTTCTAAGGGAGACAACTATTCTGCTCAAAAACGTGCTTTCTATCTACTTCATTACAGTTGTAGACTGGCTACTTCATTATAGTTGTAGACTGGCTACTTCATTACAGTTGTAGACTGGCTACTTCATTACAGTTGTAGACTGGCTACTTCATTAAAGTTGTAGACTGATTACTTCATTATAGTTATAGCCTGGCTACTTCATTATAGTTGTAGACTGGCTACTTCATTACAGTTGTAGACTGGCTACTTCATTATAGTTGTAGACTGCCTACTTCATTATAGTTGTAGACTGGCTACTTCATTATAGTTACACACAAAATGAGATCCAGTCTACTACCCTATATAGCTTTGTTGCTCAATAAAATGTGCATTAAGGTCTAGCACCCGTAGCTAAATTACAGTATTAGGTAGAGTGGGTGGGGCAGACTACAAATTAATGTAGAGTTAGTGATTGTGATGGTGCTCAAACTACCCTTAAATAAATACCAGTCATAGATAAGTTTTGTGGGAATTAATATATCTGTACTTTTTGTTATAGACATGAGATATCTGAAGTTTAGTATATATCCATAGTTCGAGATATCCAAAAGTTGATATCTCCATAGTTTGAATTATCCAAAGTTTGATATATTCAGTTTGAGATAACCAAAGTTTCATATAAAGTTTTAGGCAGAACATAACAAGGTTGACATATCCACTGGTTGATACTTGCTCAACAACTATAAACATATATTTGTATTTAAAAAGCCATTATACTCCATCCAAACCCATGTACATGTAGAGCAAATGAGAAGAATACAGGTTGTTGTATACAGTTTGTCTGAGATGATGTATTTGTTTAAAATTGTTAATTATAATGGAACCGTGATGTTGGAGTGATTTGCTCTGTTTCAGTATTTTATTGTTTGAAGTCAAAAAATGCAAATTGTACATACTTCTATATTCTGTTTTCTCTGTGATATTTTGTCATGTGCTAGTCTTTTTTTTTTTAAAAAAAAAAGTTTATATGGACTTGTTTCAAAAATGTATTGTTTAAATTGAGTCGTTTTTAATGCTCAATTGATAATTTTTTATATTGGTAGAAATTTATGTTATTTTTAGAATGATATTTGGGGCATTTAAAAGAAAAGTATTATTTTTAATAGTATAATAACGATAACACAGCATTTTAGAGAAGAAATATTTAACTTATCTGATAGTATCATAGTATTAATGCAGTTTTAGTGCACTGAGGAGATATTTTACTTAAATGGTTTAGAAGATGAGTAGATATTGGCATAGGGCTATTCCAGAAAAGAAGAATGTGTGTGTGTGTGTGTGTGTGTGTGTTATGGGTGGGGGTAGGGGAGAGGTATAGGACACATAGCCTCCCCCTCACCCACTCCCTTGCAGCAATAGCCCTTAGGAGATGAGGAAAAGATTTTTTTATAAAATGGTATTTCATAATAATTTGACAAGACATTTAAACTATTTTACATTTTAAATCTAGATTGTTATACGTTCTTATAATTCAAACCTCATTAGCATATCCCTACTTATCATTATTTCATTGGATGAAACCTAACATGTGACATCGTTTTCAAAGTTTCCACCTGCAAGAACTATTCTTTGAGAAAACATATGGTACTATTTATTATCCTCAGTCTGAAAATGTTGTTTAATCAAAATGTTGGAATTATTTAGGATTAAATTATATTTTATGAAGTTTGTGCAATGTGCTAATTGAGTAATTCAAATGAGTTTACATAGAGATTATTTAACTGCTCGTATCGATTATATCGAAATCCTTCACAAGGTGGTAGATGTGTGGTTCTTTTCACGAACGAGCGCATGAAAAAAAAAACACGTCTACCATTGAGTGAAGGAATTCCCTACAATTGAACCCAGCAGTTATATAATCTATTCATTACATTTTAAATCAGTTTAAGTATGATTTTAACTAAAATTATTTGCTTTATTGAATGTTCTCTGTGGTGTTGACGTCAGCAAAACTTTATTGACATCATGACTCATGACGTTATTTTTGTGTTCAGAGTTAGTTATCAATATTTAGCGATTGTGAATATTCTTTCACTGAAAAAATCCCAATCTTTCACCCACACAAATTTAATTAACATGCTTAAGCAAGTCAATCAGGTTTAAGTGATAGTCAAAACCCCATTTCTTAGGGACTAAATAAGCTAAATGATCATGATCAGGTGAATGCTTGATGTGATTAAGCATCTGTGTTTTTTCCAAAACGAAAATATTCTAGTCTGCTTCACTGACTATTTTCTGAGCTGTATGTAAAAGTGCCAGAAGCAGACCGTGTTGTTGATAATTTTAATCGATCTTCATGCAGAGTTATCATTCCTTGCACTCACATATATCTCTGCTAACTAATAAATTACAAGATTTTGGTAAAACCTGTTAAATTGGAATATTTTTGCCTGAAACTTATTTATTTCTTGTTTGTATATAATTTTCAGAATATCTGCAAATTAGATGTTGCAAGATTTGAAATATTTATGCATGAAAACAATTTAGTTTTAATTGGGACTATTTTACAACAAAAATAATACGTACTTAGGTCTCCTCAATCGATACCAATATGTAAACATTTCAAACCGAAGCTCGATACCAGAAAATTACTGAAAAAAAAATAATTTGAAAATATTGAATATAGTTCTATATTTTATCTTTGCGGATCACGCAAATGGATTTATTATAAACATCGTCATAACTTTTTTGAATAATCACTTGACCTAGCCATTCGCCCTACTTTCATTGACATTGACTCTGGGTAGAGATTGAATTTTAATATTGGTCAACTGTTCCTTGCAGAAGAGGCCACTGTTCATGGAGAATAATAAAATAGATTTATTACAAGAGCTGTATTAACACACAATCCAGAGACATAAAGCAATAATTGTTTGTTCATAAATAAATACCAGTTAAATTTTTATATCTGAAGCTTATGTCTACCATCATACCATGTACGTGCTCAACATGTGTTAAAAATCAAGTTGCTTATTATGGTTATTTTGTAAATATCTATAATTCAGATGTATGACCTGTGATATGAAAAATATTTTCTTAAGTCTCCATTTCCTGGTTAAACTAATATGCATTTAATACATGCATATCGATGATACAGACCCCATGCCGTTATTTTTTGAGGCGTAGATACAAAAACTGTGTCAGTGGTCTGACATTTTGTGATTCTGTTGCATCACTCAAAATGTGTTTACTAAATGATGTGTAAACACAGCTTGGTATCCATGGAATGTGTAGACACACATGAATCACCATATTGGTGTATAAATAATTTCATATTGTGTAAACACGCCAGTATTGCCATCCTGGTGTGCACACTCAACATTGGTTAACTGAGAACATTATTACTATGTTGTGTTGTGGTTACTTGTTTATCACCCTTGCCATGGGTGAACATCCGTCCATACATTATAGTAACAGGGGTGAAGGTCAGTCCATATATTATATTAACCGTCCTATTTTCACTCCTGAATTACTATTTCATGCGTCCTAAACTAAGTTTCATGATATACATGTATACAGGATCAGAAGTTCCATTAATATATACATGGGACCCCAATCAAAAAAGCACTTTTGAAATTGAACTCATAGGCACAATATTTAGTTTAAAGAACCAAATTTTATAAATTTGGGTTCTCCCATAGATGTAATCCGAGCCTTCTCTGACCTTACCAGCCCTTTTTACGATTTTTGATATTTCATCTGGCTGTGTACTATAAAGCCGCAAAAAAAAAAAAAGGGCTTTTAGGGTCAGAGAAGGCTCGGATTACCATAGATGCTTATTAAATTGCCTACCTGGGGTCCAGACTATCTTTTAATGTAATAGCTCTGAATACTTTTACAAACATGTTTCACAACAACCTTCAATATACTTTTTTATTTTTTTGAAAATTGTGAATAGATGGCTTTGTTGTTTCACACGATAATCAAGTATTATATATTCTTGTGTCGGAACAAACTTGTACATTTAAATACTTAAATATTATTATTGTTTTGTGTTTATTTTACATATTTTACTATATCAGGCAGCGCTAGTTTTAAAAGAGCATCAAATATCAAATTCAATAACACAGTATATAATCTATATATGTACATCAAAATAGTAGTTTATAGTTTGAATTTATCCCATACTTGCCCATAAATATGTTGTTTTTGAATATACAATACAACACATACGTAGCTAATCATATCCATCTATAGCAAGCAATAAAGCTTACCTCACGGGTGAAATAAAGGGTGAAAAAAAATCATATCAATTTGGAAATTCCCGAGTCTATTTATAACTAAATGAGATTCGGCTAACTACGTAAGAATTAACAGTGTTATGGAACGAGCCAAATGCTTTTCTGGCTAGTTTACGTTCATTTCTGTTCAGATTATCACCTGGCAAAATGCTGGTTTATTCAATAGGATACTTGAGTCAATCGCGACACCATTTTTTCATTATTTGTTTTTTCCGCTGATGTGTGAAGGACTTCACCTGTAAACTAAAGCTGTATTTTATAAATTAACAGCTAAATTTCAATCAAAATATCATTCAAGGTCTTTAGCATGGCACCGCATATGCAAACGTGGAAATGTGGCTGCATCGTAAATGGAGTGTCTACTATAGTATTTGCAGCAACTCAGCAGTTTTGCAGTTATAAAGGTTCTAGGCCCATTCTCCATATTTTATCTTGATGTAAATGTAGGATGAGCCTGGCACGTTCATTACTGTCAGGCGCCATATAACCTTTCATGTGTTGGTACGCCTTAAAACCCAATTCATTCAACACATATCTATATTTATTTATCAAACTGCCTTACAGATCCGTAATAGTCTTCTACATAATGCCCATTCTGCTTATTTTGATTTCAATATAAATGGAGGTTGGGCCTGTAATGGTCATTCCTGTTGTTGGCGACATACTGCCTTACAATAATAAACTTCATTATGTAATATTAGAAGAGAAAAAAAGGCTTTATTTGTCTGCAGGTTATAGTTATATCAGTGTAATAAAATATCCATTTTATTTAATATATATATTGTTGAATCACCTGTTAATTGATTGATTCATACTTTTAAAGGGACACACAGCAATCTTTTACATTCATTTTTCTGCTTAACTTACGTTTTGCAGATCTTTATTTGAAAAGTTCAAAGGAACGTATTTATATATAACTAAACACAGACTATATTGCACCAACAATATTTATAATTAAATTGAGCATATCGAAGAAAAATAGAACAATCCAAATTGACAAAATAATACTGGATTAATAAATGCATGTGCTGATTTTAATTTTAAGATTGTCATCTGTCCCTTTAAATTTAAACATAAAAGTTACAAATCTTTGAAACAAGGATCATGTTGTGCGAAGGGTTCCAAAAGTAGAAGTCGCTCTACTGTTGTTCAGGCTGCCAGCCAGGATATCTAAACTGTGAGCCTTATATTGCCTTGTATTGTACTATGCTTACCACCTTCACTTTTCATGAACATTTATGAGCGCTGTCTGTGGGTGTGTTCCTGTGATTATCCAGTCTATTTGTTGAAGTTTTTATCAAGCATTAAAATTAGCGTCTCAATTTATTTATCCAGTATCATTTTAACTTTAAACCTGCTTGCATAAACTATATTAAATCAAATTTTGAGTTTTCACTAACTTTTTTTTTATCATTTTTTTCCCGCTATTGTACCTTAGGTTTAAATATATTATTGATGCAATGTGATCAATAGTTAGTAGTATGCAAAAACAATTTGCCTTATACTTTTCTTATAATTAATATTAATGAATATACAAATGCAGATTATGTAGGAAAACTAATGGAACGCTGCACATTAAAAAAAAATCAAGATTGCCATGTGTCACCGAGAATGGTAAAGTTTCATGCACGGATTCAGAACTACTCTCAATTCTCTTAAATGTGTGTGTGGGTTTGAGGGGGATCTAGATCTGCTGCTGAGTTTTAATTACACTTATTTATCAAATCTATTTTCTTTTCATAGTTTTAATGCACATATTGTTTTCTTTCTGTCTTACCAACATTGGTAAAACTTGTAATGTTCATTACAATATGAAATTAATTACAATGAATTATATAATTGGTGATTATGTTTATTATTTATATAAATTGATATCCTTTAGAATAAAATGTGTGTGTGAGTGGAGTGAAATACAGAAATTTTGTGAGGGGTTTGTAAGATATGCGGCTATGTTAAGGAGTTTGTAAGATATGCCGCTAAATGTTTTTCCCCATAAAATGTATAACTTGCCCTTAAGTTATAAGTGTATGGGTTGGGAGGAATACAGAAATTTTGTGAGGGGTTTGTAAGATATGCGGCTATGTTAAGGGGTTTGTAAGATACGCGGCTCAATGTTTTTCCCCATAAAACGTTAAACGTAAAACGGAAAAGTAACTTGCGCTTAAGTTATAAGGGCCGTACAAAAATGTTTCCTTCTTTAACAACTTTTTGTTTCAGTAGAATCATAGACTGGTCGTCATGAATGTTTATGATCCTTCTTCAAGAAGATTCTGTTTACTTGTAGAGATATTACAGCTCCATGTTTTAAGACCGATTTCTTTGTTTTATTGAAGTTGTGATTTTCTACATGTTAAATAATTCTTGAAATTATAACATGTGATATAAATACATTGAAATAAAACGTGATAGTTTTCTTTTTAATACATGTAAAATGCATTTATTTGTGCTTGTAAATTATATAGCTAGGTTGTATATAAACAATTATTGAATGAACACTTGTATATTTATAAATAAGAGATTTCTATATTATATGCAATATTTAATATTGTCCTGTTAACTTTGTATTTGTTGAACAATCAAAACAATAAAAATGTTTGTTTTATGAAAATGTCATCATTTTATCTTGTATGCCATCCTGTACCTTAGAATGTGATTCATTGAAGTTCCCAAACTGCACAATTTTACGTAGTTATTATCCCCCGCTGTTAAATATCACATGGCCAGGTAATTAAAAAGTAATCATTGATATACAATTTTACATTTCTTGTTATTATAGGGTTAAAGGGAATGTAGCGACACAACCAAACCATCTTTATTATTGAGAGTTCTGAAAAATTTGAGAGCTATGACATCACGGTTCTAAATGACCATATATGGAATATTTATAAATATGAAAATTTACTGATTTATAGGGGAAAAATGACAGCAACTGTATGAAAAATATGTAATACTCAATGGCAATAATGCTTTATATGACTAGTTAAAAAATGCATTCATTTGCAGTGATTTTCTTCATTTAAATGATATTTATCAATATTCCATATTTGGTAATATAGAACTATGACGTCATAGTTCTAAAAATGGCGGCTCCCATATTCGTTTTAGAACAATCTTTAAATGGTCATATCTTTTTTATTTATCATCCGATAATTCTTTCACCTTTTCCCATTTTTTTCAGAACTTTCAATAATAGAGCATGTTTGGCTGTGTCGCTACATTCCCTTTAACTAAATTTAGGGTTCAGATTGTAACGGTATGTCAGTTGTTAAATAGTAACATTTTGTTTAATGGCGACACGTTAGCGGAGCTTTTCACTAAAGGCAGCTCGACAATAAGGGAAATAAACAAAAAAATATTCTCCGACTGCTTTACAGATAAAACTTTGTTATTTCACATTACGTGGTCCGAGTATTACCTTTCATACCCCATCCAACCAATTCTCCAAAAAGCGAAAACGGGGTTGGCTGGGGTATGAAATAAAAGCTTAATTTCGTCTTAAAAAGTTTGCATATTGTAAAATTAAAACATTTAATAGGTAATTTTAAACAGTTTATCACATTTTTTCAGTAAAACAATGTTTTTAAACAGGTTTTATTGTCGAAATATCCATTATAAAGTCCTGCTAATATAAGCTTTCCCATCACTTAATAGAATTAAGGCGGGACCACGTAATGACATCAGATTGACAGAATACAGTCTACAGGCTGTTTTGGGTCTCCAGTTGTTAGTCCTCATCAGTTGGGTGGGGATATAAACCATGTGGTCCCATGTTTCTGTCTCTTAAAGTCCCAATCCGCTATCAACAGGCAATTTTTACAACATTAATTTTGTACACCGTTTCTAAAACTACAGATGACTAGAGCTATCACTAAAGGTGATTAATACCCCCGCTTGGAGAGTGAATATGTGTGTATCCTCAAAAAAGGTACTGATTCTGTATTTTCATATAAATTAATGTGAAGGTGATTAATACTCCTGTATTGGTGTCCAGTCAGAATAGGTATCATTTCCTTAATATGGATGCGTGGCAATGCTCTAAACTTTGTGCTGAGCAGAGTCTCAATTACAAATAATTAAAAAATATGTGGGGTCTCGCATAATTATTAAATAAGGAAAAGGAAAAGAAAATATGCACCGATTATCTGATTTTCTGTTAAATAATGCGACAAATAATTAAAATATGTGGAATCAAGTAAAAATTAGTGGTGTGTAACCTTATGAAGTCTGTATAATTAGTGGAATGTAACCTTATGTGGTTTTCATAATGTAAAGGAAAAGCAAATATGCAACCATGCAACCATTATCTGTTAAAGGGAATGTAGCGACACAGCCAAACAAACTCTATTTTTGAGAGTTCTGAAAAACTTGGAAAAAGGTGAAAGAATTATCTAAATCGGATGATAAACAAAAAAGATATGACAATTTAAAGGTTGTTCTAAAACAAATATGGGAGCCGCCATTTTTAGAACTATGACATCATAGTTCCATATATGGAATATTGATAAATATCATTTAAAACAAAGAAAATCACTGCAAATGAATGCATTTTTTTACTGGTCGGTCATATAAAGCATTATTGCCATTAAGTATTACATATTTTTCATGCAGTTGCTGTCATTTTTCCCTATAAATCAGTAAATGTTCATATTTATCAATATTCCATATATGGTCATTTAGAATCGTGATGTCATAGCTCTCAAAATGGCCACTTCCATATCCGTTCCAACAGAAACTTCAAATGATCATATCTTCTTTGTTTATCATCCGATTTTGATAATTCTTTCACCCTTATTCAAGTTTTTCAGAACTCTCAATCATAAAGATGTTTGGCTGTGTCGCTACATTCCCTTTAAATAATGCAACTAGATAAGCAACTAATAATGCAACTAATAATGCAACGGGATGCGACGTAAATTAGTGGATTGTAACCTTCTGAGGGCTTAAAATTCATAGTGTGTAACTTTATGAGGTTTTTATAATGTACTTTCAAAGCATTAAAAAAAGAAAAAGAAAATATGAAACCATTATCTGTTAAATAACAGGACAAATAATTAAAACTTAGTGGTATATGTTGCGTAAAAATTAGTGGAGTGTAACCTTATGAAGTCTGTATAGTTAGTGGAATGTAACCTTACGTGGATTTCATAATGTTTTTTCACAAAATACCAAAAAGCAAAAGCAAATATGCAACCATGCAACCATTATTTGTTAAATAAAAAGAAGAAAATATGAAACCATTATCTGTTAAATATTTAACAGGACAAATAATTTAAACTTAGTGGAATCGTGCAAAAAAATTAGTGGAGTGTAACCTTATGAAGTCTGTGTAATTAGTGGAATGTAACCTTTGTTTTTTCATAATGTATTTAAACAAAATACCAAAAAGGAAAAGCAATTATGCAATCATTATTTGTTAAATAATGCGATGGGACGCACAAGACGGGACACGACACAACGTAAATTAGTGAAGTGTAACCTTTTGAGGTCTTAAAATTAATAGTGTGTAACTTTATTAGGTTTTCATTATGTATTTTCATGTCATAAAAAAAGAAAAAGAATATATCCAACCATTATCTGTTAAATAACAATTAATTAAACACTTGGAATCTTACGTAAAATGAGGGGAGTGTAACCTTATGAAGTCTGTATAATTAGTGGAATGTAACCTTTTGTGGTTTTCATTATGTATTTTCACATCATACCAAAAATGAAAAGCAATTATGCAACTATGTAAGTATTATCTGTTAAATAATAAAACGCGACGGGACGCAACGGGACGGGACAGACAAAGTGATCCCTATATAGGTATAGATAACTTGCATATTTTGAGAATCCAAGCTCAATAATACACAATATAAACGGCTTTAACCAGCCAGGCCAAACTCCAAAATTGCAGTGTAGAGTTACCAACTCATAATTCATTTTACGCATATTCAATCTCAGGTATTTTAAGACACTGTGATTAAACCTATACTTTTAATCAGCACATACACATTAGTATACGACCTGAACACCTGGATGGAGTTTTGATAAACGGTTCTGTAGTATCATTTTCCTGTTATTTGGCAGGTTAGTTACCTTAAAGAACCATAGGTGTCTATTCGATAGTAAGAGTAGGGCATGGTTCACAGATTCCTATTTATCATGCAGATATGCACTTTTCTGCCTAATAAAAGGGTGACCTTATAAATTTTACTTTATTAGACACCGACCAATAAAGCAAATCAATGCGGAATCCCTCGGCGTTTATTGTACGTAACGTTATCTGATGCCATAAAACAAACAAACAAAAAACAACTTGGCGGCGTCCTCGATAAGCGTAACATTCTGCAAAATAGAAAATAATAGTAATTCATACAGAAAATGTGGATAATCTACATGATAAATAGAATACTATGTACAGTGCCTTTTACTATCAAGTTTATTAGGCTCGGCACGAAAACGAAGAATGGCTCGGTAGAAGAATATCTTCGTTTTCTAAGCCACGCCTAATAAACTTGATAGTAAAAGGCACTGACATAATATCCTCTATGTATCATTCTTCGTACCGAGGCGGAATGAAACATCCTAAGATAATGTATTGATGGGCTGACAACAATCCATTCATGTTGCTTGTCACACTCATTACATTGGGTAATGTTTGAAACCCTAGTGTGGTTTTTGGGTGCCATCTGAGTGGTGCCAGAAAATAAACATCTTAAACAGTCTATTAAATCATTTTAGAACTATTTTATTATTAGAATTCTGGGTTTCAAGAAATTCATTACTCAATGTCCAGTAAAACCTCAGTGTGTTCTGAGATGTAAATGAGCTTTAAATTAACTGGTTTCATTGGTCCAATTTTTATCATTGAACCAATCTGAATGTTTCATTCATATTTTTATTCGGTTGTTTCTATCATGACATCACTTTCTGGTATTATGACAGCACACCCTGCTATTATGACATCACATCATGCTATTTTGATGCAACTCAGTGTGTTCTCAGAACTGAATGAGCCTCTTAATTGCTGCGAGAAAAGATTAAGACTGTTTGTATCACTCATTCAGTAATCAGTTTCTTGAAACCAAGAATCACAAAGTTCTAAAAATAAAATAATTCTAATATGATTTAATAGACTGTTCTTAGCTCTTGGCCATGTAGGACGATTTGTGTTTGTTTGCCATAAAAAGCAAAACTCAACAACAATGTGGATTCATGGTGTTTAAATCAAAGACGAAACAAATGTATGTGTATATTTGATAACATGATTTATTGTTTAATTTTGGATATAAAAATATGAGATCTACTCAGTCATGTAAACAAATTAAAACTTAGCACATTATGTACAAGGCGGCTCAACGATGAAGTAACGGGCATACCATGAAATATAATATCGACTTAAAATCATATTTATGTATAAAATTGCATTTAGCATAAAAACACGTAACTTGTACATTTACAATTCATGAACACACGTTTCTGATAATAAAACAAATCCCTTATACGTTATGAAATAAAGTACTGAAACTAATGTCATACATTTATAATGTCATACATTTATTCCATAAAAATAATACTAGAAGGGTGTTCCACGGAACACTTGTGTCACCTGCCGTGTGCTTATTTGACCTAGTACAATCTAACTATAAAGTTTTCAATCCTTCATCATGTTCATGAATTATGGAGCTTTTTTTTTTTTTAAATGTTTGGAGTTTATGAAAAGGGGCATAAATCTGCATTGGATAATTGATAAGGAAGAACTGTTTAAAGTTTCATGACCATAGGCCAATATTTTGCCAAGTTATGAGCTATATATGTGTGAAGTTTCATGAACATAGGTCAAATACTTTTCAAGCTATGGCCAGTTATGAGCTTGGTTAGGTTGCATGTTACAGTTTCATGAAAGGGGGCATAACTCTATCAAAATGATAGTCAGAGATATTGGTCATGGGTAACAATATTCTGTGTGGTAAGATGAATATGTGTGAAGTTTCATGAATATAGGTCAAATACTTTTAATTTATAGCTAGTTATGAGCCAGGTTAGGTGGCAGGGTAAAGTTTTATGAAAGGGGCATAACTCTGTCAAAATGAGTCAGAGTTATTGGACATGTGTAACAGCATTCCTTAGGTTAAGATGAAGATGTGTGTGAAGTTTCATGAACACAGGTTACATACTTTTTAAGTTATGGCTGAGGTTAGGTTGCAGGTTAAAGTATGACGGATGATGGACAACGACGGTCAAAGTGATCCCTAAATGTCTGCCATGCTATGCAGGCGACACAATAAATCACTCTTTGTAAAACCACAAAATAAAAAGGCTACTTAAAACGTGTGCCTCGAATCACTGACACAGCATGTTCTGGTGTGACATACCACATTTATAAATCCAGAAAACAAAGTTTAACATCTCTCTGATATAACATTAAGGTCATGATGCCCTATTCTCCTTTAAAGTGGTACATCTGGCTTTTTGCCAGAGATCTTGGGGTCTGACTTAAACGACAAACAATTTTCCATTTTTCCCGTGACCAAACGGGGGCTCCCGGGAACCACACCTGCGAGTTACTCACATGCTGATCTTGGTTTACAAGGTCGCAAAGGCTAAATTTACAAGGGAATTAATTTGTTCACAGAAATATGTCCCCCTCCCTTCAGAGGCATAAAAAGCCTGATGTACCCACTTTAAAATAAAACAAAAAGTAAAATTACAAACATCACAGCATTTTATATGGCATCTACATGTCGGGAGTAAGCTGCAAAATACTGGTGTGACTCCTAACTGGTTACATGGAACACTGCTTTAATATAACACAATTAACACCAAAAAAATTATCCACACAATGAGAAAAGGTAAGACATTTTTGAATGAACACATTTCAACTTCAAATATATTGTAAAGCACCATTTATACATACATACATTTTAAAAACATTTACACAAAACATACTTCAAATATTTATAAATCTGCACGATTTCACATTTTTATTTAAATCTTTAAATAGTATATTTTCCTTGCAAACTGAGGACTTGTGTACAAATCGGGACAATAATTGTGAAAAACATGCGATAGTAAGGATTTGCGTGACTTTCAGGCAATATATATATATATTCAATATGTGATCTCCGACACAAGTCGTGTAATACTAAGTTTAGACACATGGAGTTATTTCCCTTGTTTCAAATGAAAATAATTTTCACCGCAAGTAATAACGGAATTGAATTGAATTGGGTTTTAAGGCGCACACATGAAAGGTTATATGGTGCCTAACAGGAATGAACATGCCGGGCTCAACCTCCATTTACATCACGATAAAATATGGAGAATCAGCCTAGAACCTTCTCACCTGCAGAACTGCAGAGTTGCTACAAATTCTATTGTAGACTCCATTTAGGCTGAAGCCACGTTTATTGTTTTTCTGCCACTGCAATAGTGATTTGAGCGAGATGGCACCTGAAACAATCCAGGGGTCATGATGAAGACCTTTAATGAGCATGAACAAAAACTGATATGAAAATGTATCTGGGGGGTTCTACCCCTCTGCCTAACCCTCTAATGGAATCTGCAGTGGCCCTATTCTTAGCCTGGGAGCCATACGGGGCCAGGTGATAATGGAAAGGTAGTGGGTTTTATTTTCAAACATCTTATTGCAAGATGCAAATATGCCTCACCCATTATGATTGTTAGACATTGTCTCATTATGATACTCAATGTTTGTCGGACCTGAAATAAGCCTGGTAAGAATTTTCACTATGTACGGAAATATGGCAAAGGTAAATGTTTGCTTGAAATAAACTTTAAAGTAGCAGTCATGTAATTTGATACTGAGAAACAGTTGTTTATAACCGACAGATGAAGTAGCGTGGTTTGCTTAATGTCACAAGGCATTGTTCTGCCAAATCCACAACCTGTCCATTATTTGGTTATAATTGCAAATGAATTGAATTGGATTTTATAGTCGCACCAACAGCTAAGGTCATATGGCGACTTTCCAGCTTCCATTGGTGGAGGAAAACCCCAGGTGTCCCTCCAGGCAATTTTTGCGCACGGGAGGGCACCTTGGTAGAACCACTGACGTTCCGCAAGTCAGCTGGATAGCTTCCTCACATAAAGATTTCTAGGCCACTGAGGGACTGAACCCACAGTGGTGAGGGGAAAGTGAAGTTGCAAATGAACAACAATGAACAAAATTACTTTAAAAATCCCAAACCTTACAATTTACATTTTACAAAGCCTTTTCAGTTAACAATAAAGGGCAATAACTCCTGTATTTTTATGAGATTTGTCTGCCCTTGTTTCCTGCACATGATTACTTGGCAGTAACGTTGCACACCAAGTTTGGTAAGGTAAGCTCATAACAGAAGAAGACACAATAAATTATGTTTCAAATGTAGGACACTGTTAACCCTTAACCTGCTAAAGCACGACTATAATAGCCTTTGCATCCATTGTAAACCCAGATCAGCCTGCGAATAACTGTAAACCCAGATCAGCCTGTGAGTAACTCGCAGCTGATCAGGGTTTACAATGTCCAGCTGCTAATCAGTCATTTCCCACAAAACACCCCTTAATTCAAAGAAAGAACAGTCCCTTATATATATGTAGTCGGTTAAGGGTTAATGATCTGAAATTGATTCAGCAGCCACCTGTGATATCATTATACTTAAGGAAAAAAAGAAATGCAATTTGGGAATATCCGTTGTATAACTGCACTCCTAATTTCACGTAATATTCCAAAGAAATACCAAGATGTTTTGTAAAATAAATGGTCTATCATTAATGAAACTATGAAGGGATAACATCTGGTGTGTTACGTGTTGTTTTAGTCTTTTTTCGGAAAGGAAAGGTCTTATGTAGCCAGGTACCAATCGATTAACATCAGCGTATTATACATAAAATAAACACCGGAAATTCCCGAGTTGCGTTTCTTTTTTCTTTTAGTATACATTCAAATATGTTGACATATTAAAAAATTATAGCACCTTTAAACAGACAACAATGAAAAAAATCATTAAAAAAGAAGGTTTATTATTACTCTTAATGAAGTGTGCCTTTAAGTATAGATGAAAAAAGTTGTATGAAGATATATATTTGTAGATATCTATTCCCGTAGATGTATATACTAGCTTCATGAACATGGCTACTAACTAAAATCTAACACTAAATATCATGCTAAGCACGTGACATAAATACAATTAAGCACGAGTACCTGATATATGAAGCCATTTATTCATTTCATACTTTATTTCTAAATAATGCTTGAGGTATCTGACTATGATAATGAATATTTTGAGTATGTTTGAGTATGTAAGATGCATATTTATTAATGACTTAATGTCACGAATTAATCTTCAAACGTATGAATGATATCCTGACCAAGCCAGGACTCGACAGTCACTCAACTGTCCACTTGTCTTCTAGGAGACTAGGCCTACCAGGGCTAGTGACAATATCGTGTTACTTGTCATGCTAAAAATGTACTGGTCATTATGTATTAATCTTTTTAAAACACTGCCATATGTTAGTAAGTGAAGATTTAAAAAAAAAAAACAACATAAAACAACAACTGTGTTTGACTTTTCTAAAGACATCTTTTTAAAAATTCAAAATATTTGATGTTGCATAAATGTGAAGAGTATGGCGTTTACGTCATTTTTAGCACATTTTAAGCCATATATGACAGTTAATTTTTTTGTGGTAGAGGCAGACCATCCCATTTTTCTTGGGTACAACCAGTACTGTATACCTCCCACCATCCTTAAGAATGAATACTTCTTCACTTACAAGTTGAGCTCACAGTGAGATTTGAACCCGCAATGACAGAAAGAAAATATTTTGAAAATGCAAATCTTTCAGTCAGTCCATTCTGTGATTATTTTACAACATTCTTGAAGAACAATAACTGAGATTCCTAAGCGAGGTCTATTAACAGTATATGAAAAAATGTCACATCCTCAATCCAGTTTGGGAACAACCCATTTAAAACTTTTTAAGGAATGCAAAATGACAGGACGGGATGGAACGCGATGCGAGGGGACGTAAAATGTGTATGCGACAGGACATTACAGACAGCATAATTCCAATATAGCCCCAGGGTTTCCCCCAGGGTTTCCCCCAGGGTCATAAGGCATGTCGCATGCAACATGCCTTCCTGGAAAAGAAGGGAAAAACAACATGCCTTCATCAGAGCAACATGCCTTAAGATTTTCTTAATTTGCATGAATAACAGATTTAAAAGAAGAAAAATAGAATTTCTATTGTGATTCTTGTTCGTTTTGCACCAAAATCATAAAAGTATGTTATTTTGTCATTTGGCCATTAATAGAACAACATGCCTTCAAAATGTTCTGGGGGAAACCCTGTAGCCCCATTTCACTCAGTGAAATCTGGAGTATAATATATATATAATTTAACTTTATCAGACTTAAAACTAGGGAAGGTTGTCACATTTCTCCGGTCAGTAAGAAATTCAACACATTTCTCTTCTTTTTGATACCTAGAATATTATGACCGTGCCTTTCCTTATCAAGATTACTTGGCACAGCATTAAAATAAGCGTTTTCGACGCCTCACCAAATAAACCTGAAATATGAAGACGTTTACTGTGAAATCATTTGCCCAAACCACAAAATCAAATCCCCACGAATGTTTAAAGCCCAGAAGTTTGAATAATGTGTACGAACAAGGCCTTGATTTGTAAACCATAATGTACAGTACCGCATAGCAGTTTTGGGGTCATCATTTAGTCAATAACTAATGAACCGGGTTGTATGTTGTCACAAAAAAAGGTTTATGTATTTATTAAACATTTATTTTGATAATAAAAAGCAAAGACTTAAGTGTTTGTTTTAAACTTTTCAAAGCCAGTATGCCGATGTTTACGTTTGCAGTTGTGTACTAGTAAATCGTTCACGAATGATACTGACATTTCTTATCGGTGTCATCAACTACCGAGTACTTAGTATTATTTGTTCGAGAACTGGGTGGGTTCTCAATGAATTGAACACGGACATTATTTGTTATATTTTATCAACAAGAACATACTAGAAATGGACAGAACGCGAATAAAAAGTATATTGTATTAAAATGTATTTTAAAAACAAGAAAAAAATAAAAAAATTAATGACTCGAGCGAAATTGGGCGAGCTGAGTAAAGGATCAATAAGCAGTCAAACGTGCGTCGTACACGACCGATAACCAGAATAAACTGGAAATGTTGAGCAATGGTGTCAGACATAAATCTCCGTTAATTTGATGTGATTAATGTTTAATGACCCATGATTAATGGTCAGTTTGACATGCGACAGGAAATGTGTGACGTTATCGCCAGACAGGTCTGATGGACGATTTTTCTCAAGGCTATCAGGGATGAATTTACGAAAAAAAATATTTCGAAAATCAGAATTTACGTCCCCTCAAAATTGTCTTTTTGGAAAGAACCTTGCAATTTAATGCCCATGAAATAAAATAATTCCACAGTACATAGAATTATTATTTTAGGCAGATAAATTCCTGTATTTCCTGTAGACTTAATCAAGACTTAATCAAGAACCTAATTACATCATTATTTTCAAAACTATAAAATGTGGAATGCATCGACAAATGTGTTTATTGTTTTGAGCTTGATTGAAATCTGGAATTGAAATATATATCAAAACACGCACATGCAAGCAATCTCGGGACAAATACAGCAAATACTGTTTTAACACAAGTCATTAAACATGACTCTTATCACGTCTTTATTTCAGAAAAAAATAATTTTCACAGGCGGCCAGGAGTTCTCGACCACTAAGTCGATATTTAATAACATCATACCTCAAGCGAACTTAAAACATTTCTGTTGATCGTGGGAGGTCTTCGTTTAAACATCCGAGCTGAATTTGAAACATTTCTACAGATCATGGGAGATCCTCGTTTAAACATCAGAAATCCGATGAGCTCAGATGAACTTGAAACATGTCTGTTGATTGTTGGAGGTCCTACTTTAAACATCAGATGTCAGAGGAACTGGAAACATGTCTGTTGATCATGGGAGGTCCTCGTTTATACATCCGTCTTAGAGAACTTAGGAAACATGTCTGTTGAACATGGCAGATCCTTGGTTACACATCAGATCTCATATGAACTTGAAACATTTCTGTTGATCGTGGGATATCCGCGTTTTAAACAATATAGAATCTGCTCTGTATTGTGTGTATAGTAGAGGCTGGTATCCGTAAACTTTCACAAAGAAGTTGATGCATTTGTGGCGTTCTTCAAAGTGAGAACTGTCTAGGGCCAGGGTTTGGGGACAGCCAGGGCATCTGAACGTCCATCGGGAGGTCACCTGTGTCAATGGAAACATTTTGAGTTAAATATATGAGCCGCAACACACGAAAACGTCCCTTCGGACATTTAGACGACAACGTCATGAAGTAACAATTTATAACGTCGGCCGGTAATCAATTAATTACTAATCAAATTTCTCGTCACTTCATTGTTTTACCTAATTATTATATACGGAATCAGGGTTCTCCACAGCGCCTTTAAGCACCGCGCTGGCGCGGTGCTTGAAAATCAAAATCCTTATTTGCGCTGTCGTTGAAATTAGCGCGGTCCTTTAAATCCCAAGCGCAGTGCTTTGATTTACATGATTCGTGTTGCTTATAGTCCGACACATACACTATAAACAGACCTTCTACACAGGATGTAAGTCACGCGCTATCGGTGTGAAATACTACACGTCAAGGACAAGTGTGTACAGTTGTATAAACCAGTCAAATCAGGCAGAGATACGGTGTTGTCGCGTTGCGTTAGCTGTGATTCACTTGAGTTTATTGTTGATCATTATTATGTCCCGACAAACAAAACTTGATGGGATTAATTAGATAAGATGAAGCGATGTGACATAATTGATTGGAAAATGTGATTTAAATACAGGATGAGTGATTATTAAGGAGTTGTTAAAAAAATTATGATGTTTTGATGTTCGTCGGCTCTCTGCGTGAATCGTCTGCAGTTTGTAAGTATTAATTTGTTGCAGATTATTTTAATTACTCGATACTTTCAGAGATTAGTTCATATCTTTAATTAATTAAGTTAATGAAGTTAAACTGGGTTACTTTGCTATAAAATGCCCGATGTTTCTATTAATTTATCATAACAAAATGTCGAAGCAAAGTAGTAAGAGACCCTTAGATGGGGGAATTGGCAAGGTTTTTTGTGGTAAGAAATGTTGAGGCTGCACCTACTGTCTGTGACTCAGCATCTGAACCAGTCGCCAAAAGAGCCAGGGTCAGGCTGACCGGGTTCAATCCAGACTGGGAGAAAGACTTCAAATGGGTTGAGGAAATGGAAAATGGTTTGTAAATAAATACATGTAATTTAAGGGCAATCAATGTAAAGAATGAATATTAATATTATTTTATTCAAACGCAGATTATTGTAAAGTGTATGGTAGCTGATTATGGTCTAAATTTAATGGATAAAGAGTTTGTTGTATTGGGGTGTATTTATTGCAGATTATATTATGTCATGTTGTAGTTTTAGTTCAATAATATTTAACGTCGAGATTTTAACCATCAATTTTCAACGTTGGTGCACCCTAGAATTGGAAAAAAATCGACAATGGGAGGGGGCTGCCCACTCCCAAACCCACCCCCTGCGCTGCCTATGCCAGCGCCTGAAAAAAATCCTGTGGAGGACCCTGGGAATATGTTTGCTTAATATAAATAGTTGATGCTATAGAAAATGGTAATTGTTTCTGTTTTTTGTTGTTATTTAATCAATGACGTCGTCCAAGACGCCAACGTCAACGTCAAAATTAATGGTGAGTACAATCTTTTAATTTTCAAATTGAGATAAAATCATTTTTAATTAAGATATCAACATAAAATGAAGTAATTTTTAAAGAGAAAATCCCCGTGTTTCATAAACATCATAAAACATAAAATGTCAACATTTTGTCTGAAGGGGTCATTTAAGGAGTATGGGGAATTAGATTTTAGAATTAAGGGATAGGGGGAATATGCTCTTAAATGCCCCGTGGAAGACCCTGAATATTAATATGCAGAAGAACTCATGCATATATCCCAATACAAATCTAATAACCTATAATTGTGACATATGTATTTAACTGTAACACATGACATGGTTTAGTTGAAGTTGATCGTCTCATTACTAAACCTCACATGCGCGAGGTCATGGGTTCGAATCCTGGCCATGTCAAACCAAAGATTTCAGGGAAATGGTACTAGTAGCTCGATTGCTTGACGTTTATCATATATAAAGTACTGCCATGACTAGTCAGTCCTGTACCAGTATAATGTGACTGGGTGGGGTATCAAGTCATGTGACTTTTGTATTGCAGTGTGGCAGAACTATAAAGCTGAGCACAGAGCTCACTGCTACATAGAGAATAATTAACAGCATAAATTTGATACTGAATTTATGTCACGAGGGAAAAAAGTGGTAATTTGGTTAAACAAACGAGTTCGAATAACAAGTTTTTTAACCAAATTCAATTTACCACTATTTTCCTCGAATGACATTAATTCAGTATCAAATTTATGCTGTTAATTATACTGTTTATTATATAATTTTACGTAAAAGAAGAAATTAAAAAATATAGTAACTTTAAACCAGAGTGTTTTTTAACAAATATATTTAGAAAGTAGTTCCTGCAAAATTATATCATCACTAGTGATGATATAAAAAAAGTTATATCGTCACCAGTGACACTAGTGACGATATAACTTTTTTTGTCTGATACTAAAATTACGTCATTCATAGTTCAATGTAAATTTATGACAGTTATGTAATAAAAGTAAACATCATAGTGATATGACTGAAAGATTGTCCGGACATGTAAAGAACTTGAGGAATCTATTTGATTATTAGTAAGAATAGGACTCCCTCAGTAACCCATCTCTCTGGGTCAGGGCTGTACAAATCCAGTAGTCCCGACACCCAAGACAAGTGGCTTTTGCCAGTGAGCAAGTGCCTCTCCAAAATGTTCGTCCTGGGCAAATGGAATTGCAAAAAAGAAATTAGGCCCCCCGATTTCATTTTATCCAAAAACTGAAAGTAAGGCAGGTGTTAACAAGAGGCCCAAGAGGGCCTGTGGACGCTCTACTGGCTAACATGGCTCTTATAACATCAATGAAGTGAGTGACTGCCATTTACGTTTTTTTGAAAGTTTCGGGCAAAAAACAGCTTTTTAACTAAATCAAAGGCCATAACTAAAGAATCTGGTAAAGTTTGGTAAAGATCAGATGAAAAATGAAGGCCCAACCGTATTAACGAGGCAACATATAGCATGTTTAACTAAATCAAGAACACCTCTGTTACTGGTCCGACTGGTCGAAAAAAGAGCTAAAAAAAAAAAAAAATCAAAAAAAAAAAAAATTCAAAAAAATATTACAAAAAAAATAAATCAAAAAAAGATATTTAACAAAAACAAAATTCAAAAAAAACAAAAAAAAATTCATAAAAAAATAATTCAAAAAAAAAAATCCCTATACATGTCCAGGTAAAACATGTGACCCGAGGGTTACCATTTGAACAAACTTGGTAAAGGACCATAAACTTACAGCAAATGCAAAATATTAAACCTCTGGCTCTTGCAGTTCCAGAGAAGAAGATTTTTTTCAGTTTTTCCCTATACAAGCATTTATGTAAAACTGTGACCCCCGGGGCGGGGCCAGATGTGACCCCAGGGTCCCCATTTGAACAAAATTGGTAAAGGACCATAAGCTTATAGCAACAGCAAAATATTAAACCTCTGGCTCTTGCAGTTTCAGAGAAGAAGATTTTTTAAGTTTTTCCCTATACATGTCTATGTAAAACATGTGACCCTTGGGGCGGGGCCAAATGTGACCCCAGGGTCACCATTTGAACAAACTTGGTAAAGGACCATAAGCTTTTAGCAAATGCAAAATATTAAACCTCTGGCTCTTGCAGTTCCAGAGAAGATTTTTTTCCTTCAGTTTTTCACTCTACAAGCATTTATGTAAAACTGTGAATCCCCGGGGCAGGGCCAGATGTGACCCCAGGGTCCCCATTTGAACAAAATAGGTAAAGGACCGTAAGCTTATAGCAACACCAAAATATTAAACCTCTGGCTCTTGCAGTTTCAGAGAAGAAGATTTTTTAAGATTTTCCCTATACATGTCTATGTAAAACATGTGACCCTTGGGGCGGGACCAAATGTGACCCCAGGGTCACTATTGTCACTATTTGAACAAACTTGGTAAAGGACCATAAGCTTATAATAAATGTAACATATCAAACCTCTGACTCTTGTAGTTGGCGAGAAGAAGATTTTTAAAAAAAAAATCCTATATAAGTCTATGTAAAACTGTGACCCTCGGGGCGGGGACAAATTTGACCCCCAGGTCACCATTTGAACAAACTTAGTAGAGGACCATAAGCTGATGCTACATGTATTACATGAGAGCTCTGTGCCATGTGGTTCCAGAGAAGAAGATTTTTTCAGTTTTTCCCTATACAAGCCTATGTAAAACTGTGACCCCCGGGGTGGGGCCAAATGTGACCCCTGGGTCACCATTTGAACAAACTTGATAGAGGACCACAAGCTTATAGCAAATGCAAAATATTAAACCTCTGGCTCTTGCAGTTTCAGAGAAGAAGATTTTTTAAGTTTTTCCCTATACATGTCTATGTAAAACATGTGACCCTTGGGGCGGGGCCAAAAGTGACCCGAGGGTCACCATTTGAACAAACTTGGTAAAGGACCAATATAGTAAATGCAAAATATCAAACCTCTGGCTCTTGTAGTTTCCGAGAAGAAGATTTTTTAAAAAAAAATCCTATATAAGTCTATGTAAAACTGTGACCCCCGGGGCGGGGACAAATTTGACCCCAGGGTCACCATTTGAACAAACTTAGTAGAGGACCATAAGCTGATGCTACATGTAATACATGAGAGCTCTGTGCCTTGTGGTTTCAGAGAAGAAGATTTTTTAAAGTTTTTTCCTATATGTCTATATGAAAAACATGCAAAACCTCAATATACAAATTTTGGACCCCCGGGGCACGGCCATTTTTGACCCCGGGGACTTTATTTGAACAAACTTGATAGTCTAGGCGTTGGCGATCATTTTAAAAGAAAAACTGTTGAAATCTGTCCAGCGGTTCTGGAGAAGAAGATTTTTTAAGGTTTCGACCATATATGGTAATGGCAGCCATCTTGGATGTAGCATTGACCTAATTTTAACAAATCTAAAAAGCATTCAACTAAGGATCATCCACGTGAAGTTTGGTCAAAATTAGCCAAGCGGTTTCTGAGAAGAAGTCGTTTGAAGAAAAGTTAACGGACGACAGACAGACAGACGACAGACAGACAGACGACGGACGACGGACGACGGACAACACAGCATCCCATAAGCTCTGCTGGCCCTTGGCCAGTAGAGCTAAAAATGGTTGAGAAATACACTGACTCACACAAAGATAAATGACCCTTACCTTAAGTCCCTGCAGGGAGCAGCTATAAATAACCTAAATAATGTGTTCAGCTGTTAAAAAATAAGTGTTTAAGTCACAAGCAGAAACCTAAAATATCCATTGAAACAAAATGAAGTCAACTTCATAAATAACAGTAGAAAATATGGAATGTGCTCTTATAATTGTAAGAGTCGGTAGTGCGGCAGATTTGTAACCGGAGGCCCCGGGTTCAATCCTCCTTGGTGCCACTGAGTTTCGTCAGTGTGTTCTTGGGCAAGACACGTTCCCTTAGCCTCGTCCATCGGATGGGGACGTAAACAGAGCGGTCCCGTGTATCGGTTTATTCCATAATAAGAGTAGGGCACGGTTCCCGGATTCCTATGTACCCTTCCTATCCCTAGGGCGGCTTTAATTAACCTATACTGTGTTGATGAGGCGTTAAACAACATTCAATTCTTATAATTGTGGAAAGAAATTGCCTCTTAATATATGATAGAAGATTATGTTGTTGGTGCACCTACTTTGACAGGAGGTCTACGAGTGATGTGTGACACCAGGAAGTTCATGGCTATATCTTCACAGTTGATGTATTCGTCCACCATGTCTCTGATGGCCTGGGGCATCACATAGCTGTACAGGTAGGCGTAGTACTGCAGAAAACAACAATAAACAAAATAGTGAGAAAAAACATTTTGGATTATAACTTAGGGACACATCAACCACAATTTCCATATCATGTCTTAGCTAGATGTAAAATTTCATGAAAATCCATTAAGTAGTTTCGGAGTCGCCACAAAAAAAAGTTTAAGGACGGGCGGATGCATCATGATGCATCATGACATAAGTTCTGCTGATCTCGGACCAGTAGAACTAAAAACCTACAGATACATACATACTTCACAAATGCAGGTCATTATGAACGACCTTGAGCTACTGTTACACTTTAGACTTTAACATTAAATGTCGCCACTAAGTGACAAAAGCCCTAATTTTACTTTGTTCAAATGAAAAGTTTACAGGTAAAACACAATAGTTTTGTTTGTTTGAATGGTGGAAGTCTGTACTTCCGGTTTTACCTTATGGAAAAAAGCAGCTCCAGTCAGAACCTGGGTAACGTGAACACTGTTTTACCGTATGGAAGAAAGCAGCCCTAGTCAGGACCGCGGTAACGTGTACAATGTTTTACCTTATGAAAAAAAGTAGCCCCAGTCAGGACCTGGGTAACGTGAACAATGTTTTACCGTATGGAAGAAAGCAGCTCCAGTCAGGACCGAGGTAACGTGTACAATGTTTTATCTTATGAAAGAAAGTAGCCCCAGTCAGGACCTCGGTAACGTGTACAATGTTTTACCTTATGGAAGGAAGCAGCCCCAGTCAGGACCTCGTTAACGGGGGAAAATGTTTTACCTTATGGAAGAAAGCAGCTCCAGTGAGGACCATGGACATCTCACACGAGTAGTTGGAGTTGTACAGCCATGCTTTGTGATCCACGTCCCACGCGTGGTAGCGACCGGGAAATCCAACAATACGGTCTCTCTCTTCACGCCATACCCTGTGTTTATGAAGGTAAAAGTATGAGTATATTAAAGTCAAATGATAATTGTCATGATGTGTATATATTGGAAGTTTAATAATATATTTAGAGATGGTTGGTTGAATGGCGTTTTACGTCACGTTTAGACTATAATTTATATGATGTCGATTTTTTGGCGACAGAACAGTACTGTACACCTATCGCCATCTGTAAAAATCGACACTTTTTCACTTACCAGTTTGAGTGATTGAATGGGATTCAAACCGGCAACGGTCACGTTTTAAATGCAGCATCATTACCATTCCGACCATGGATGTGCGGCTAGAAGACAAAGTGACTCCTACGTATTGCTTCTCCCCCACCACCCCCGACCCCACCCACCCCATCAAGTAGTTATTTTTTTTACTATTCACTTAATATTCAAATGGAACAAGAACAAACTTGAAATAATTTTACAGCAACTTCTGTTACATAACATACCTGAATCCAAAGACAATTTCATCATGTCGGAGGTGGGAATCATCGTCAATGCTGAGTACGGCCTCCGTCTCGATGGCCTCGAATGGCAGAAATCTGTTGTTCAGGCTGTTTTTACTCATCTTGACTACCTGCAATACCACAATTTAATGTTAAAGGGACATAAGGCAATCTTGAAGTATTTGAAATGGGTGTCTCGATTTATATATCCAGTATCATTTTTGTTTTTACCCTGGTGGCATTTAACTAAATCAAATTTTAAGTATTCACTATTCCATCTTATTATACTATAAATTTTAATACATTATTGGTGCAATAATATCAAAAATTAACAATATGTAAAAACAAATGGCTTAATAGAATTCTTATAACTAACATTAATGATTGAACAAATGTAATTTATGTAGAAAAACTAACAGGACGCCGTTAGTTTTTAAAAAATCAAGATTGCCATGTGTTCCTTTAACTTATAAATGCATGCAATGTTCCTTTTTATGGCTAAAATTTTGCATCATTCCCAATGCCAGAAGAAGTATGTTTTTCTCTATTGGAATGAAAGATTTCCATATTGAAATTATTTCTGTTGCCTTAAAAATGTAATCGGAAAATAAGACAAACTTTAAAACCTATGTTGTGACATCTTTGTAGGTAAAACGTGAAAGCCATATTAATTCTTGCTATTCTTATTGCTTGATTTTTTCCCCATGATGCTGTTTTTCCCAATTGTAAGGAACCAGCCTGGTTTACAGTCCTTTGTTCCCAGATAGAATAGGAAGAGCTAAGGGAACCAGCCTGGTTTACTTCCTGTGTTCCCAGATAGAAATGGAAGAGGCAAGGGAACCAGCATGGTTTACTGTCCTGTGTTCCAAGACAGAATAGGAAGATGGGAACCAGTATGGTCCACTGTCCTGTGTTCCCAGATAGAATAGGATGCGGCAAGGGAACCAGCCTGGTTTATTGTCCTGTGTTCCCAGATAGAAAAGGAAGAGGCAAGGGAACCAGCCTGGTTTACTGCCCTGTGTTCCTAGATTAGAATAGGAAGAGGTAGGGGAACCAGTCTGGTTTAATGTCATGTTGTGTTCCCAGATAGAAAAGAAAGAGGCAAGGGAACCAGTCTGGATTACTGTCCTCGGTGTCCTGTGTTCCCAGATAGAAAAGGAAGAGGCAAAGGAACCAGCCTGGTTTACTGTCCTGTGTTCCCAGATAGAAAAGGAAGCGACAAGGGAACCAGTCTAGTTTACTGTCCTGTGTTCCCAGATAGAATAGAAAGAGGCATGGGAACCAGCCTGGTTTACTGTCTTGTGTTCCCAGAAGAGGCAAGGGAACCAGTCTGCTTTACTGTCCTGTGTTCCCAGATAGAATAGGAAGTGGCAAGGGGACCAGTCTGGTTTACTGTCCTGTGTTCCCGGATAGAATAGGAAGTGGTAAGGGAACCAGTCTTGTTTACTGTCCTGTGTTTCCATATAGAATAGGAATTGGCAACGGAACTAGTCCGGTTTACGGTCAGCTACAGCCATCAGTGATGAAGACCAAATGTCCTGTTAAATAACGGCAAAATTACACTACAAAACCTTAACCTTATGTTCAGGTCATATAATAATTGATATGTGCCGATTAAAAGTATAGGTTTATTTATGGGTTCTTAAAATACTCATGTCTGAATGAATTGTGACTTGGTAACCCTTATTGTGTTTATATTGCTTATATTGTGTCTACAGAGTTTGGATTCTCAAATTGTTTAAGTTATATATATATATATGTCTTCGTCAGTAGGTATAGAAACGGTGTATATATGTTTAAATAATTTGGCTGTTGTTGGCAACATATACACTATAAAGACTAGAAGTGTCACTAAGCCATGAATACACACGCACATATTTGTTGTTCTGTAGCAAATACCTTGAAGGCAATGCAGCTGAGCACATGTATGATATGACTGTACAAAGTTCCATTCCATTCTGTCAAATGGTTGAACATATATCTGCTTACATTTCTAACACAGTTTGCCTATTAAGGGCCATAACTCTGTGAAAATGTGTTTCAAACTTAGGGCATTTTAGTGATACTGAATACGTGTGAAATTTCATTCCTCTGTGTCAAGAGGTGAAACAGATATTAGCTATGATACACACTTTTAACACAATTTGCCTCAGTACAAAAAGAGACACAACTTTGTCAAAATAAGCTGCAAAGTTATCTAATTTGTGTGTGGTATGTTTTCTATTACACATATTAAGTTCCAATGAATTCTGCCAAGAGGTTTATGAGGTACGAGCTTTCTGTAAAAACCTGATTCCCCGGACTTGACGCTACAAAGTGAAACTTACACAAAGGTATAAAAACAACACCAGGCAATACATACGACAACTGGTACACCTATCTCTGGCCAGCCCAGGTTTTCCGATGGAGGGGCTGGGTTGTTCCACACCACTACAACCTTGTTGAGATATGGTAAACCCTTCAACCTTGTGATGGCCTTTATCAATACGTCCGACCTCTCATAGGTCAACATGACCACTGTAAAAATAAGGTATGATTATATTTCCACATGGAAATAGAGGATCTTACATGAGTGCCTGATAATATTGAATTTATTAAACAAGCTGATGATGCGAGGCTTTTATTATATACCTATCTTCTCCGAACAACGGACCTACCTCGTCGATTTCCTTAATCCTGTAATTAAACGATTACAGAAATCGCCAATGCAATTCCGATGTTCTCCCAGTTGATTGGAACGGACCGAATGATGATTCAGCCTTCATTTGCATATTTATTTCACTAGTGTAACATGTCTAATATGATAAATACATCAATGCTTTATTACAATCCCACAACACAAGTTATGTGATAAATAAATTAATCTGTTGAATAATACATGACTTTAGAACCCCTGCATTGTTCGCAGCATAAATCTAATAAGTTTGTATGCAGAGATTACTAGTATTTGTTTCTCAGACAAGGCATCATTCAGGGTCTTCCACAGTGCATTTAAGAGTGTATTCCCCTATCCCTTAATTCTAAAATCTAATTTCCCCCTACTCCTTAACTGGCCCTCTATCCTTTGATCTCTCTGCCTTATCCCTTAAAAATACCAATAAACCTGCAAAATGCATTATACCTGTCTATAAATAGCTCCTTGTGGGCTATACTTTTTAAAAATCCTTTCATTTACAGCTGAGATTAACATCAGATTGCATCTAAACAAATCATAATCCTTAAAAATATTTCGTCACCACAACGGTAACTCCCTCGCACACCCCAGGCATGATACTGAAATTTAATTTCCCCTATCCCTTCAATTATTTCTCTGGAAAACACTGGCACTGAAATAGTTGCCAAAACTACAGCATTTAATCACAAGCCTTGTTAATATCAGTATCATATTGGCATTCATTCAGATTAAGACATAACATTAGAAACCGTAGTGAAACAAATCTGAATCTTTTTTGTTTGTTTGTTTGAACGTCAGGGAATTAGAATTTATTAATTTTTCTCGCAGGTATTAACATAGTTATAGGTATGTGTCATCTGCTATTCGATATTCATTGCAGTGTTTTTAGGCTATTTTTATAGCCGATATTGGGTCGTATTCCCAATGCCAAAACATATCTTATTCCCCCAATTTTGAGACTAAAAATGAAAAAAGGAAAAGGAAAACACACAGAAAAGTATCAAACATTTGAAAAGTATTGAGTATAAAATGCATTTAAAGAAATGTTTTACTGTAAACAGTATCAGGGCTTCCGTTAAAGGCCGTATGGCCGTATATTACGCCCGAAAATTTGAGTTGTACGCCGAAAATTGAGATTAAAGACGTACACTGAACTTCCAAAAGCATCAATGTGCGCCGACTTTCTTTACCGCGGGCGTACAGCTGTCAGTGTCAAATTGGTTAAATCACCGATATATCTCCGCCCATCGGGTACAATTACATCCAAACACTGCACAGTCAAGTTGTAAAGCGATTAAATTAACACCCACTGTGTTACTGTGACAGCCTTCGACAGGTGAAACCGGTTGGATCCAGTTTTATTATGGGGTTAGCCACGCGTGTAAATTGAATTGTGTATTGTGTCAAGTATTTTGTATACAAACATCGCTTCTGGGTTCAAAGAAGTGTGGCAATTAATTAATGGGATTAAAGTGGATTACGTTTTATTTGTGACTGATTGAATAATTATGAAAGGCAGGTTCGTTTTATGCACCTAATTATTTTAATTAAACTATTACGCTGCCGATTTATAATGAATGTTTGCGATTGTTTGAATTCAGCGCGAATTTTTACTTTGATGTTTGTGACTGATTGACTAATTATGAATATTAATGAAAGGCAGGTTCGTTTTATGCACCTGTTTGTTTATTACAGATACCTTAACTGAACGTGAAATTGTTTTAAATAAAATATTACGCTGCCGATTTATAATGATTGTTTGCATTCAGCGCAAATTTTTACTTCGACATGTGTGACTGATTGACTAATTATGAAAGGTAGGCAAACGGATAACGCGACATTAGCTGATAATGAAGATGCAACAGTTTGCCGATCGAGTAATTGTTTTGAATAAAATCTTAGCTGCCGATTTATATGATTGTTTGTATACGGCGAGAAGCAATTTTAAAGCATAATAGAACATCTTTTATTTATGAAAATGAGTAAAAATATGAGTAAATTTAAGAAAGGGTTAAATATTGTCTGCTTTAGTTTAGAACGTCATAAGCGTCAAAATGTCGCAACTTTCTCTATTGCATTTCGGTGTCACTCAAAAACTTAATGCAAACATGAAGCTATTTAAATTAATACAGTTTAATAAATATCCATAAATTATGTACTTTAAATGTTTTAAAAACACATTTAAAGAACATGAACTATGCATAGTTATTTAAATTATATTAACACACACAACACTTCAAAGGGCCATGATTTGTGTTGTTGATGATGATGATGATGATGATGATGATGATGATTGATGAATCATGATGATGATAAATTCAATAAACTTAAACTTAATGCAAACATGAAGCTATTTAATATAATTTAATGAATAATTTAATACAGTTATTTAAATTTTATTAACACAAACAATAATTCGAAAGGTGATGTCGCGTCAAGTGTGAACTTCCTTAAATTTTGCCTTGAACTTCCAAAATTGACATGAAGGAAGTTTGAACTTCCTTGATTTGAAAATTAGTGGAACCCCTGCAGTATGAAAGATACAATTATGAAATGAATGTTTTATTGTTTTGTTTCCCAATTTTATGAAAATCACGCTTTAATTCCCAAATCTGACGGTATGGGCTGTGTTCCCAAAATATAGAAAATAAACACTGCATTGCATATACGCAATGTTCAGTAACCATGAAGGGTCACGGTTAAATTATTTATTAATATAATCTTTTAAAATAAGTTGTATAATTGACGGATGAGACCACAGATCATCATCTAATAACAAACAAATTGGAAATAAATGAACGAGCCAAAATATTACGCGGCACCTTAACTTTTCCTTCTAACCCCTCTCTCAAAAATTCATTGATTTTGATGAGAATACATTCAAATGATTCATAATAAATAGCAAAATTGGATTATATTAATTTATTTTTATTTTTAAAATAAGAAATTGTATAAAAATCTGTTTAAGGTTGAAAATATAATTTTTGGCTTTTCCCTTAAAAACCAAGAAAAATGACGTCAGGCAATCATTCTCATACTCATATGATTTTCACATGAAAGGTTTCATATGAGAATCAACAAAAAGGAGAAATGCATATGATTTTGATATGAAACTTTACATATGATTTTCATATGAACTTCATATGAGAATCATATGATGCTCCTTTCATATGAAAATCATATGTAAAGCATCATGAAAATCATATGAAACAATTTTCATATGATTTTCATATGAATAACCTTTCATATGTGGTAAGTTTGCCTAATTATACGAGAGAAGCGTGTTTAGACTTACTTGTAAACTGTTCCCTAGGATGATTCCCTCCTATGGCCTCACTGAACTCCTTCCCTGACCCGCCTTCTCCTTTCTTGATTGGTCGAAACCCATAGCCCGAACCTGATTGGTATGAAATAGATACTGAATCAATTCAGCAAGTGTTATAGCTCCAGGACCAGATATAAGCTTCTTAATTATTCTATTCCAATTATTTTCAATTGAGGTGACCCCATGTCTGGGGAGAGCAGGCGGTAGTATATACAGTTATCACCAATAGGGCGGAAACAATTAACCAGTATACTGGTTTATACCCCCTTTACAGAGGTGGCGATCGTTGAGTGATCAAAAATTGGCCAGATCTCTTGACGAACTTTCAATGAACGACCAGTGATCGCCAACATATCGCAACGATCTCTCAATGATCCTCCAGTGATCTCTACGGTCGCCACGGATTCCTCTTAGTTTTGACCCAGTCCAAAACTATGAGGAGATCGATCACCAAGGTAAGCGATCTCTCAACGAACGCTCAAGGAGCGCTCAACGATCTCATCGGTCTCCCAATAATCTCTCAGCGATCTTTCAATGAGCGCTCAATGATCACCAAGGTCGCTCAATGATCTCTATAGATTGCCATTAAAGTTGCCGAAAATTGAATTTTTGATCACTCAATGAACACAGAAGCGACTTGTTCGAGGTTTTAGGAGATCGTAGAGAGATCGGGCCAATTTTGTATCGCTCAACGATCTCCTTCTGTGTAAAGGGGGCATTACTGTGGTATGATAGTTAAGCAATATGTACCGTAATATGATTTTGTGTACCCTGGTTTTATCATTTTGCGTACCCTGGTTTTATCATTTTGTGTATCCTGGTTTTATCATGGTTTTGTCATTTTGTGTACCCTGGTTTTATCATTTGTAAAAGAAACTGCCAAACCTCTTTGTATTGAATCAATAACAATTTACACATTGAAACACAGAGTATATACAAGGCTAACATTGGAAACTGGCCTCAGGAGGTATGCCCTTCTTATATACTCCGCAAAATCATTCAAGGACCATGTTTAGATTTTTTGGTCATTTTTTAAAGTGCTGTAATTGAGCAGTTTACTGTCTTTTTTGCAATTTTTAAGTTTAGTTGTGTTCTTTTACAATTGTTACATTACACAAATGTATTAACTGTTTATATAAATATGAATTCCATAATTTGAAGATTACTAGTAAGTAATTATTACAGTAACTGTTTATTTTGTGGTCCTTATATTATTTTGAGGATATATAGAGGATCTGACATGAGTTGTCATTTCATACAAATTTTATTAAACGAGTTCAGGAATTTGTTATTAAGCGAGCCTCCGGCGAGCTTAATAACAAATTCCTGGACGAGTTTAATAAAATTGTGTATGAAATGACAACGATACCTCCGACAGACAACAGCACGTGTATAAAGCATGTGCACGGTCGCCTTGTATTACACGTGGTTAATATAAGGAAATACGTAATGGGTATATTATACGGAATACAAGCATTTCCATGTGATAAATGTATAATTTATAATACAAGGTCCAATTTACATTGGTCTTATATCTAATAATTTTTTCAATGTCTCGCATCACCACATTACGTGGTCCAACCTTAATTCCATTAAGCGATGGGAAAGTTTATATTAACAGGAGATTATAACGGACATTTCGACAATAAAACACATTAAAAAACATTTGTTACTGAAAAAATGTGACAACCTGTTTAATTAAAAGTACCTATTAAATGTTTTAATTTTACAATATGCAAACTTTTCAAGCGGAAATTAACGTTTTATTTCATACTCCAGCCAACCTCATTTTCTATTCTTGGAGAAGGGGTTGGATGGGGTTTGAAAGTTAATACTCGGACCACGTAATGAACCTCTGAAACTACATTCTACCTTCATCTGAAAGTCCAGTACCCTATTTCATGATGGAAATAAACTCTGTCTCAGTCTATTCTATCGTCATTTGTCTATCTTATGTTTAGTTTGTTGCAGTTATACAATAGGAAAATATAATACCATTTAAAATCTTTGTACTTCTAATGTCAGAAAACTGGAGATTCTTGAGAACAGATCAAATGTTTGCACATAGTCATGGATCACTTTAGAGGGTGATCTGGGGATATTCTTTCATTGTTTTCTCAAATATCTCATTCAAAAATGTTGAATGAGCAGACAAATCTCATTACATTTTACAAATTGCAGTAATTGAATTAAATGTTGTTTAACGGCTCATCAACACAGTACAGGTTATTTAGAGCCGCCCCAGAGAGAGGGGAAAGATACTTAGGAATCCGGGAACTGTGCCCTACTCTTATTATCGAATAGATTCCTATGGCTCTTTAACGTGCTCGGAGGATAGCCCGACACACGGGACCGCTCAGTTTACGTCCCCATCCGACGGACGAGGCTAAGGGAAAGTGTCTTGCCCAAGAACACACCGACGAAACGCAGTGGCACCACGGAGGATTGAACCCGGGGCCTCCGGTTACAAATCCGCCGCACTACCGACTGCGCCACGCCAGCCCTCAAATTTGCAGTAAACAAGTTGTAATAATCTCGTTAGGAAATGGACAAATCTCATAACATTTGGTGAAGTGAGATTTTTCTCTCTAGATGATTTTGGGCCAGAGCGATCCAGAGTATATATCATGGCTACATCAATGCAATAAAGATGTGTTGATTCAGTTTGCTATTGATTTATGTCAAAGCTGTTTTTGAAAAATGAGAAATGCCTCTCTCCTGAAACAGAACCAAAATGGCTAACATTGACACCCTTGGCAGTTATAAATGGTGTAGATGATAAGTGTGACTCACCTTTAAACTTGGCGTCAGAAGGTAGGACCTTTTCGAAGGGTGTAAATGGGAACAGATGGAACGGGTCTCCTGGCTGGTTAAACACACCACGCAGGGTGTCAACTGTGAAATTCTGCTTATACATCACCGAGGGAAAAGGGGGCTCTATAGGACCCAACACTTCATCCGTCTCATCTTCAGGGTCAGTACCTAAAACAGGATTGAAACATTTCAGTTTTTGTTCTACAGATCCTATTTATAGATCAATAATAAAAAGAAATGTCAACAGGAAGTAACAAATGCCCCCAAAGGTCATTTGACCTCAGTGTTCTCCCCAGGCTATTAAGGCGTCGCATTTAACATGCCTTCAGGCATGTCGCATTTAACATGCCTTCACAGCCAAAATGCTTTTGCCTTAATTTTGAAAAGACAATGTCACATGTAACACATTTTAATTATTTCATTTTTGATTAGCTCAAATAAGTTTAAAACACCATATATAGAATCACTAGCCCCTTTTTTATATTTAATCAAGTGTCTTTCTGACAAACTACCCATACATATAGAGGTCAGGTATAAGGATACACTCTGAAGCATATTTTCTCTGAAAAAGGTGACATGCCGTGAGAAATTTCGGGCGAGAACACTGGACCTTTGACCTCCAAGTGTGACCTTGACATATGAGGACCTGATTTTTATGTATTACACACCTCCTCATTGTGATTCACATTCGTGGAAAGTTTTCATGAAATTTCCTTGAGTACTTTTAAAGTTTAATATGGTTGACATGATTTCAGAGAGACAAGCGAACAAACAGAATTTTGTGGAGCACTGTGGTCTAGTGGTAGAGCGTTTGACCCATGATCGAAAAGTCGTGGGTTCGATCCCCGCCATTACCATATGTGTTGTGTCCCAAGACACTTGATCTGTATTTGCTAAGTACTGGTTCTACACAAGACATCGAGAGTGATTAAAATAAGTTCATAGAGCTTTCGTTACAATCGATGTAAAATAAATAAGTTTAAACTAAACAGAATTCGCATGAAAATAAAGAGATGCAGTCACAATATCCCCTCAACCATGTTTGTTTTATTTGATGGGAAAGTTATAAAAAAAAATAACTGGAAAAACACCTCTATGCCAAGGCACCATAATACCAGTCACTAGGATAGTATGTATAGCATGTTTTAAGAAAAGACTTGAATGGTTGTGGTGTTCCAGAAACAATAGACTCAGTCACTGATGGATGTTCATTAGTCGATCAACCCTGCAAAAACTTAGTTTGCAGGGGATTATTAATAATATAACACGGAACTGTAACAAAACAGCAAGGCAGATTTTACCTCCTATATATACTCACCGTGACAGAATTTTTATTGTATGTTACAGAGCATCGTCTTATCTGTTCCTATTTTTTTTTTTAACTTGAGCTAAAATCGATAACCTTTGTACATATAGTGTACGGTAAACTAATACAGGAAGGAAAATGATATTCACACAAAATTTACGCAGTAATGACAACTTGTGAAGAAACAAGATTATTCTACAAGAACAATTCTGAGATGCATGACTGAGAAAATATGATGGTGTAAAGAATTACCTTTTTTTTATATGTATCAAATGGTGAATGTAAAACTACACTAACATTGTTATGCATGTTGATCTTTAAAAACAAAGCACACTTTTTGGGAAAGCAATTCAATTGTTTTAAAGTTTTACAAAGGTCAATTTACCTATATGTTGAGGGACAGGTATAAAATTAGTGATGGATGCCTGTGACGGTTCCTCATGTACCGGCTTAGCAGGCATCTGGAGCCGGGTCCTCAACACAGCTAACATCGTAGAAATTATGGAATTTGTCGTTCCAAAATATGTCTCCCAAAACAGGCGGCCATATCTCTTCAACTCCATTACATCGTTATCAGAAAATGTTCGAAGGAAAAAATACAGCTCTGTCACGCGTGGTTTGGGTAAAAACAATGCGGCTTTGGACCAGTCTAAAATTTCATCGAATGGCAGTTTTGTGTGATCGCCAAGAATCACTGGCACTGCGCCATTTTTAAGAGATTCAAACAGTCTGGTCTGGAACACTGCTGTTGACACAATAGAAAAATTAGCAGGAGATATAATGACACTGAAAGTTGATTGGCCTAAAATTTCCGCTCGCTGAGATTGCGTTCCACATATACCCCACTCACCGTTAATTCCCTTCACCTCTTTAGTATCACAGATAAAGTTTAAATGAACGTTCTCTTTTGAGACACTTTGAATGAGTTTGAGATTTTCAACAAGAACTACTTCTAAATCAAATAAAGCGCTAGCTATAGATTTAGAATTCACAAAACTGTCTCTAAGAACACCTTGCAACTGTCTCGATTTGAAGTTCTTGTCTGCAGTAGCAATATTTTTGGCACTATCGTGTTTCAATGAAACAGTCGTTCCTACTTTGTTTATGTCGTTAAAATGTCCGACAAACGACATCATAAAGTTTCGTCTCAATGGAGACAAGAGGGGTAACTCTTCCCACACCGGGCCATCAGAGTTACCTAAACTAGGTGGAATAATAATATCAAATTTGTTTCTATAAATAGTCTCGATGAAGGAGGATTGCACTACTATGGCCCTGCCAGTATTTACACCTTTAAATAGGTCAAAATCTGTAGAAGTTCTAGTAAGACTTAATAAAACGTGATTACGCCCATCACCATTCCAGTATGGAAGCTCGTTTATCCTATTCTGGATAGTTTCTGACTCGGCTTGAGAGAACATCTCTCCAAGAACAGCCACCAATATACAGGCCTTCTCCGGATTTTTTATCAAATACGGACTTTGATTAAAAGCATATAAAACCGATGATTTTACAAATTCATTTAAGTTTTGTTTGTTAAAATAATGATCGATTTCGTAAACATAAACCGGAAAACCAGACAATAGGGAACACCGCGAGTAATCAAAACAAGTGTGCATGCGGCAATTCCGCGGAGACGCCGGTGACTCAATTTGCTGATGCACCGTACTCTTAACATCATTTATTAAAACTTGCTCTGGGGCTTTCAGAAGTGGCATGAATCTATTAGCCAGTTCCTTCTCTTCTAATTTTAACTGTTCCAAACTGAGCTTTGAC
This sequence comes from Cyrtodaria siliqua, assembly GCA_037043455.1. Lineage (NCBI taxonomy): Eukaryota > Metazoa > Mollusca > Bivalvia > Adapedonta > Hiatellidae > Cyrtodaria > Cyrtodaria siliqua. The sequence continues at coordinate 54,687 of JAWPHD010006314.1, read as the reverse complement.
TGTTGAATATCTTTTTCTAAATTCTCCTCCTGCATGCGGAAAGCCTCGACCTGAGTTTTGTACTTTGAAATCTCCGTCTGTAGTGAGAGTCGCTTACTCTCCAGATCGCGTAGCTCATTGTTGACAGAGGCTTTAATTCGCCGCAGTTCCTCAATTTGTCCCTTCAGATCAGAGCTCATTAAGTTATCCAGGTCTTCATTATGAGCAAGCTGTGACCGTGATCTGAAAGTAAAATTTAAAAAACATGCGTAACTCTCTCGAGATCTATTACATGTAGATTTACAAGACACAGGATAAGAATATTGTTATAAAGTTAGCAAAATATGTTAGTACAGCTTTAGCTATAAGGAATACAATCTTGGTTAATTAAACAATGTTTAGCTCTTTTGTATTTTCATCCTCATGTATCAGTTATTTAACATTAATATTGCCCATAGCAAATGTACTTTAGTCTAAAATGACGACTTATTATGCATGAAAATTTATGTATATATATATAACAATGTACGTAAGTTAAATAAAATGTATGTTCTGTTTTGTTCTGTTATGATGATTTCATCCTTCATCATCAAGGATGCGTCCCATTCAAATACAGTTAAACGGATATTTGAATGAATTAGGCTCTGAATATGTTATGCTTTTTGTACTGTTGAGCGTAAGCTGTGACAATGAACATGAGCATTGTCTGCAGAAGAAACAAGAGTTGCGCGCAACATGATGTCTCGCCTAAAGAAACATGTCCATCATACATGTTTCAAGCGACCTTCATCTTGACAAAATCGAGGGTTTATATTCAAGACTGTCAGTATATCGTACGGTAGCATTCGCAAAAGCAGAAACAACACAAAAGTTCATCATTTATAAAGGACCTGCATTATTATCAGGAGTCAAACATTTAAAACTGAATGTGACAACATCATTACCGTAATTGATTAGTCAAAGTCTATAATGAACATTATGCTAAAGTGTATGCCGGTACTCTATGGACTTAAAGATTGTTTTAAATTATCATTTTTGTTACCGTGTATATTATAGGAAACTGGTAATGTTCCATCTATATTTATGAACTACTTCACCCTTAAATTGATAATTTTATAATTTATTATGTTTTAAATAAGGCCCCAAAGCCTGATGTGCTCGAGTTCCCTTTAATACCTGATAGCTATCTGCAGAAACTACACATTGGACTTGATGTAAAATTGCAGTAATTTGCCAACTTGTATTGTTTCAGGAAATGACATGTTAATTAATCTGCATGTATCATGTTTTATCAAGAAATGTCACTCATATTAAAATTAATGTAATTCTGTTGCTGGTTTAGAACATGGCAGTATGTTACAATGGTAATGGCAAATTGTATACAATTACATTCATTCATTTCATTATCTTAAGGGGCGTCCGTGGCCGAGTGGTTAACGTCTTTGACTTGAAATCACTTGCCCCTCACCGCTGGAGGTTCGATCCCTCAGGGGCCTAGGAATCTTTATGTGAGGAAGCTATCCAGCTGGCTTGCGGAACGTCGGTGGTTCTACCCAGGTGCCCGCCCGTGCACGAAAATTGCCCGGAGGGGCACCTGGGGTCTTCCTCCACCAATGGAAGCTGGAAAGTCGCCATATGACCTTAGCTGTTGGTGCGACTATAAAATCCAATTCAATTCAAATTCATTATCTTAAAGGGACATATGGCAATCTTGAAGTGTTTATGAAGCATTGCAATTATTGTTTCGATTTATATATCCAGTATCATATTCTTAAACCTAGTTACTTGCATATAAATAAAGTTTTCAATGTTTCTCACTGATTTTACCATAAGTTGAACATACATTATTGGTGCATTATTATCAACAGTTAATTATACTTCATATTTATTTTAGTCTAATTAATATTAATGATTGAACAAATACAAGTTATGCAAAAAAACTAGTGTGACATTGTGATTTTAAAACGTTCAGATTGTCATGTGTACCTTTAAGAGAATTTATAATACATATGTATCAAATTACCCAGCTGCAGACAATTAATTAAGCCGCAGTGACCTGGTGGCTGTATACTGTAATTGCTTCAATTATCACTTATCAGGGAAAATGTCAATATATATAATTAATGTAATATTATTCTATACTGCTATGAAAGATGCATTTTACTCAATTGTTATTAATTCTTAAACTTCAATAAATAGTAATAATAACAGTTGCTTTTATGAAGTTCATTATCTGGCAGTCTGTTAGAATGGTCATTATATTTGACAGTCTAATCACCATGGCAAATGCTATCAAGACAGTATTTAAGGGAATTTGTAATTATATATTTTTTGAATTTAATAAATGAACCAATAAGAGAAAGATTTGTTATTTGTTTAAACATATTTTTATCCAGAATATTTACAACCTCATATTTGTTACACTGATTGGAATTAAAGTAAAAAGTTAACCTTCCAAAGCTAAACTTTTGCTGGAGTATCAAATTACCCAGCTTGTTGCAGTAGCTACATAAAAAAGATAATGCAATTAAGTTCCTGTCAAACCTTATAAAACTCACATAATTGAATGTTGTTTAACGGCTCATCAACACAGTATAGATTATTTAGAGCTGCCCCAGAGAGAGGGGAAGGATACATAGGAATCCGGGAACCTGCCCTACTCTTATTATCGAATAGATACCTATGGTTCTTTAACGTGCTCGGAGGATAGACCGATACACGGTACCGCCCGGTTAACGTCCCCATCTGATGGACGGGGCTAAGGGAAAGTGTCTTGCCCAAGAATGGAACTCGACGGAACTCAGTGGACTCCGGTTACATGAAAATTGGAATGTGTATGCATTTGAAATAGAAGAAAGCTATACAGATTATGGCTGGACAAGAAAAATGAACTTATGGCTGGACAAGAACAATGTCCAGTGAGTTTATATATGAGATTTTGAACACTGTACATTGCTGCATTGCTGCGAAAACAATGTGAAATTTGGAGAATATACATTTATTAAAGTGACTCTGACCTTGATCAAGGGTCAGTTGGAGGGCTGGAAGTCGCTGAAATAAGAAGAACAATGACCAGTGAGGTTATATATGAAATTTGAACACTCTACCAGTGTTTCTGCAGGACTCAAAATTTTTAGGGGTCATCCTTGACCCGCTATGGAATTAACTGGGGGTCATTTTGTAAATATAGGGGTCATATTTTTTGGACATGCATTTTGATGAATAGCCCATGTGATGTCAGATAGACATGCATTATTAGTTGATAAGACATCTTTTTCGATGGATTGGGTCAGCAAAAAAAAAAGAAGTTAAAGGGACGCACGGCAATCTTGATGTTTTTATCAAGCATCAATATTGGCATCTCTACTTATTTATCAAGGAACATTTTGACTTTAAACCGGCTTGTATATTGTAACAGTCATGCATGGGGGACTTAACTTATACATTATCATTTCTCGTTTATGGGTATTTTACTAACGCTGATATTATATTTCTATAACTGGTAGAATCTAGCCATTGAATTATACATGTTCATAAGTGGTTAAGTGACACCATCCTGTATACCAGGACATGGATGATATTTGAACTTTAGTTATCAAAAGACGTAGGATGCTTTTGTTTCCTCATTAAGTAGTGTCATTCAATTGACAAATCAAACGTTGACCAATGTATAATCATCATATTAGTGATACTTTAGATTCGACATCCTGCAGAAATAGGATTCGTGTAGGGGGGTTAAGTAACTGATTAACTTTGTATTTGAACTGAACTTGCTTACATCAACGATTACTTGTTAATAAAAACTATACGATCACTTGGATATACATCTTAATAAACTATACAAACTTTGTCACGTGTGTGTTGTGTTGTTACAATATCATTAAATAAAAACGCTGTGTTTTCAATTTACCAAATGTTGAAATATATTATTGGTGCAGTATTATCAAAAGTCAGTAATATATACAAAATTAATTTGGTTTATACTATTATGCATGTTATTTAGGAAAACTAACGGGACGCCGCGAGTTTTCAAAAATTCAAGATTGCCATGTGTCCATTTAACCAGCATTATGTTTCATTTTGGGTTCGTCTGCCATTTTAGCGGCCGTATCGTGATTATCTACGCGCTTTTATTTGCTATTGTTTTTATATAAGCGTCTACCTACTCAAACCCACACACATATGATGACGACAATAACGCGGAAAGTACAGACATTAGTTTAACCTGTTCTAAAAATAGACCAAGAATGAATAACTTTATTTTCCAATCATGGGCCACAAAGATGGCATTATAATCACTGTAAAAGAAAAACATAATGAAACATAACAAAAGCCTAATTCTGATTAGCATAATAACAGTAAATTGTAATGAAATTATAAGATGTAATATGATCGATATGACGATGACAATAACACGAAAGTACAGGTATTAGTTTTTCCTGTTCTAAATATAGACCAAGATGTAAATAGAAATAAGTTCAGTCCGTCGTGATTCCTTACATTTGAAGCTTTTCAAGAAAGTATTACGACGATAATTTGACGGGTATTTCATTTCTAGCCTAGTCAATTTCATTGCGTCACGAAAAACTCGAAAGCTGATTTATGTCGCGTCGCTGATCATTTTAGTGCGCCAAAAACGCAAGAAACGCGCTCTCGCGGAAACACTGCTCTACTCCAAACAACAACAAAGTTATAATAATTTAACGCACTTTAACGCAATTTGTTTGGAGACAGCAGATGCATTTAAGAGGAAACTGACCTTGACACAGGGTCAGTTGAAGACTGATAGTTACTGGAATAAGACGAACAATAACCAGTGAAGTTATATATGAAATTTGAACACTCTACTCCAAAGGACAACAAAGTTATAAGAACTTTAACCAAAATTTAACGCAAATTTTAACCAAAACTTTCACGCTGACATATTGTATTATAACTATTTTGTCCTTGGGAGTAGAATGTTCAAATTTCATATATAACCTCCTAGTCATTGTCCGTCTTAATGCCAATAACTTCCACCCCTCCAACTGGCCATGGGTCGGAGTCAAGGTCACTAAAATACATGTACTGTCAATATTTGTGTAAAAATTTGAAAATTTGAATTTCTGGGCTGGAAGTCGCTGAAATAAGAAGAACAATGATCAGTGAGGTTATATACAATGACCAGTGAGGTTATATATGAAATTTGAACACTCTACTCCAAAGAACAACCAAGTTATAATAATTTAACGCACTTTAACACATTTTTTTTGGAGACGGTAGATGCATTTAAGAGGAAACTGACCTTGACACAGGGTCAGTTGGAGACTGAAAGTTACTGGAATAAGAAGAACAATAACCAGTGAAGTTATATATGAAATTTGAACACTCTACTAAGAACTTTAACGCAAATTTTAACCCAAATTTTGACCAAAATTTTAACCAAAACTTTCACGCTGACATATTGTATTATAACTTTCTTGTCCTTGAGAATAGAATGTTCAAATTTCATATATAACCTCCTGGTCATTGTCCGTCTTAATGCCAATAACTTCCAGCCCTCCAACTGACCGTGGGTCGGAGTCAAGGTCACTAAAATACATGTACTGTCAATATTTGTGTTAAAATTTGGTGACGGTACATGTATTTAAGTGACCTTGACTCGGACCCACGGTCAGTTGCAGGGCTGGAAGTTATTGGCAGGAGGTTATATATGAAATTTGAACATTCTACTCCCAAGGACAAAAAAGTTATAATACAATATGTTGACGCCGTCGAGTCCGCCAACATTAGCGGCACATATGTCTCGCATTTTTTCAAAAGGCGAGACAAAAACTATTTTTGCAATATAAGGGACACATGGCAATCTTTGATTTTTTAAAAACTCATAACGTCTCGTTAGTTTTCCTATATATAATAACTTGTATAAATTTGTTCAATCATTAATATTAATTATTAAAATAGCTTACGTATTAAAAACTATATATTATATTGCACAAATAATATATTAAAAAAAAAAGACTCACAATTGAAATCTCAATTTTTTATTTACTGATATGTAAGCAGTTTTAAAGTCAAAATGATACAGGATTAATAAATCGAGGCGCTAATTTAAATGCTTGATAAACAAGATTGCCCTCTGTCCTTTTCAGTGTATTAGGCAGAAATTCAAGACTAAGGTGTGCAAATCTGCAAACAGGGATGTAAAATAAATTGCCTACACGTGCTAAGAGCCAATTCGCACCAAGTTGGTGTCTCTGGGGCAATTTAATTTTTACAGATAAAGGTGAAAAAGGTACATTTAAGATCATCTTTCTTCTTTAAATGTATAAAAAAACACACAATATTTATAAAGTAAGAGTTTGGAAGTGTTGTTTAGCAAAAAAAAAAAAGACTTTTTTAGCCCACCCACTTCACCATATATTGGCCGCAATTTTACAAAAATGGCTGTGGAAAAGACGGCTGCACGGTTGGCTGGCTAATACTCTGGTCCTTTTAATTAAAACAGACAGTATTTCTAGCATATTATCCTCACCAGTCAGTAGTGGCGGTAAAACCATACGGTAAAGCAACCCAACATTGTTTATGGGTGGCCTTATTTCTTAATGACTTACTTATGCACCTGATCCCCATCAGCACTGATGTTGGATATGTAATAGTGAGCGAAAAGTGTTGTAACAAACAAGGTCACCAACAGACACAGGATGAGACGGGAGAGACCACTGCGAGGCAGGAGCTGACAAAGTCGTCTCCGCTTCGACACCGGATACTGGGCGTCCATAACTAATTTTTGTCGATCACATTTTTATATCCTGAAATAAAAGAATACAATAACTGGTGTACATATTGTTAATTTTATTTTGTATTATATTATTTAAAAACTTGATTTTTTTCCAAACAGTTACTATGTATTTAACGTTTTACGAAAATACAAAAAAGTGAACACAGCACATGACAAAATTGCGTTGGAGGTCTTTTGACAAAACAATAACACTGACTGATGATCGCTAATTAGATTGTTTGTACAGCAAGATTAATGTGTACACCAATCAATTAGTCACAGGTTATCACCGTCCACAATGCATATTGCCCGGGGCGTATGAATTTAGAGCTTTAAGTTTGATTAAAGGACATGAAATTTGACTTGATTCTTATTATTTTTAAGTACAGCAGTCTTGATTGAGTAGCCCCCGGCATGTGTGGTGTGTTTTAAAAAGTAAAGCGCAGCCGCACTGTTATGCTTAAATGTCCTTTGGAGAACCCTGGTATGGATGGAAGATCTTCGAAAAGTAAGGATGCAAGACTAATGTTATATTAGGCCGTCCATTGCTGTAGTCAATTACCACACCAATATTTTGACTTTAACTATATTTTAACAACTAGAGCAGGACTTGAAAGTAAGTGAGGTAAGACTTCAAAAAAATCTTGTTACTTCCCTTTCTATATATTGGTATAGAGGTGGGAATGAGGATCGGGTCTAAAAAGAGCGTTCAACGTCCCTGTGGATATAATTGTGAAAAAAGGATAGTTTTTGGAATTCATAACTTTCACATCTGGTAAACTTCCGGTAGATCGAGATATTCAGTAGGTGAAAATAAAGGAGTTTACTCGGACTTTATCCTCAATCTCTATATGAAAAATGAAAATATTAGACCATGATTTAAATTAAATGTATCCATATTATTGTTTTAAAATTAGATGAAACCAAAAGAAGATACACAGATGTACACAAAAAACAAAGCTTTTAATATAATTATCACAACAAACTAGGCTAGTTTTATTAAGGGCTAAAATCGTTAAGCACCAACGATAAACACCGAGTTTACCCCCTACCAGCATGTGCAGGTCTTTTATTTTATTGATCACTGATTGGTCTAACTGTTTTGATGATGTCATGTGAAAGTTATGAATTGTGAATGGGGCCGAATAAAAAAAACATTGGTACTACACAGCAAAATAATGCCAGTGAATTGCATGCTGTATGAGTCTTGGTGTAAATATTTAAATAAATTGACGACACTCTGATAGTTCATCGCGATTACGGCAGTTTGCAGCTTATTCGCTGCCAGAACAGTTTCAAAATAAGGTAGACACATTTTTCCAAATACCGATATGGGTACCAGGTTTTTTTAAACAGATAAATACCGGTTCCCAGTGAAACGGTTGGAAACGGTATCGGTGTCCTAGCCTAGATATAATCTGGAATAGCCCAAAATGGTTCATTGGTTGAACTTTTCAAGAACAGATAATTTCCCTATTTAAGTATTTTAACAACTTTCTCAAAACTCATTCATCTTACCAGTTTTAGTTTGTTATTCAAAACATAAAACTGTGCTACGTAATCAAGGAACAACAATTATTTTGTCGAATACGGAGAAAATGAAGATATTTGCAATATTTACCTGGCAAAACTGAAACTTCCCAAGGAGGCAGCCATGTTTATAGTCTCTAACCAAATATGGTTACTTGCGAAATTAACAATTATAGCAATTTTTCGCAAAAGATAGGAATTTTCGTTATGAATTTTATTTTTTTTGTTTCAGAGAATTGAATATTGTTTCAGAAACTTATGAAAGATATCAATTTAAAAGTAACATTTTGCGTAGGGAAGAGTATATGATATTTGACTGGTTTGCTTTGCTATTTTACAGAAATAATCCGAACAAGCGTTTGTTGATTTTACTACATATACATTTGCGCTTATTGATGGTTTTCAAAACAAGCGTCTAAATAACAGATAGTTGCTTTGCTGACATGTATGTTTTTAATAAACCATTCTATCTGTCATCTGACAGTCACATTTCCTGAATGGATAAAAAGTTTTAAAAGTTGTTTACATTGCAGTAAACACGTTGTTATATCTGTCAACCGTGTAAAATCAACCCAATAGCATGGTATGTCCTTTATCTTTTTAAGTACATATTACTTTGTTATTTAATAGATGTGAAATCGGAAGCAATAATCGCGCAGCATGTTCATGTAAATTTGTTGAAAGTCCATGACCGAATTGAACTATTTTTATATTCTAGTATTGCAATTAAACCCACATCATCCATGGTGTTAGTATCTATCTAGTATCTATCTGTCTTCTTTTAATCCCAAACCCCTGCTGTGGACCAACGAATGGCGCATCTAGACCTGTTGGTAGAAATATGGTTAAATAAAACATGCCCAAGGCCTTCCAAGCCATTTATGGAATAGCGGCACAGCGATCACTTAACTTTTAAAATTGACATGCCGCGATCCGTTCTTACGACTGTGTCCCTTTAAAACCATGCCGCGATCCGTTAAAGTGGGTCAAAACATTTATTTTCCCAGTGTTTATTAATGACACATTTGACCAAATAATAGCCAAGACATCACTTTTTACAAAAAAATGATTTTTCTCAAAGATATAACACCAATGGGAAGATTATGCTTTTACAAAATCAATGCTGTTTAATTCATCAAAATCGAACAATAAATAAGAAAGTTATCACAATTTAAACCCAGCTATCAATAAATGTTATCTGTCAAATCGCCGTCAATAAAAGTGTATCGAGACGCTACATACATGTACGACGCTCTACATAATGTGTATGCATTTCAATGCAAACATGTGTTTATACAAATCAAATGTGCACAAATGTACATCTATTTATAGAAATGATGCTGATTTATTCAAACAGAGAAATGATTTTTCTCTTCAATGAAACATTCTCTAAACATTCCTTTCCATTGGTTGCTGAGATATTTAAGTTCAAAGTTCGCCTATAATCAGCGGTCAATCAACCAATGAATTTGTTGTTTTTTTCCCGCAATTTTTGTTTCATTGTTTTTTCCAGGGCCTGCTGTTTATGAATCAGAAATCTTGTTTAAAAAGTCCTCTGCTAGGCGGAGATATATGAAAATTAGTAAGGTGCCCCAACACTGCATTTTAAAAATGACGCCGTCCAAGAATTTACGAAATCAATACAGTCCGATTTTAACGGCTTGTTTGCTGAAGATATATCAATTATTTTATTAATTACTTCATTGTGATTGATAGAATGAACTTAACTTTATTCATCCGTGGTATTTTAAAATTCAGATGTTACACATTTATTGTCTAAAAAAGCATTTGAAAATGGTGACCTTTACATTATGACAGATATAAATCGCACATGCGCAGAAAGTGTTGTCCTCGTTACAAATAACGCCTTGAGGCATAAACTCCTGACAAACAGTTTTGAATTTGATTCCGTTTTCTAACTAAAACTAATATGAATATAGGTACTACCTATGAAACGGGCAAACACTCTAGTTGTCTTGGTAGAACTTAGTCTTAATACATCATCATAACTTGTTAACTATCGTATTCATAACTTTCACATGACATCATCAAAATAATTTGACCAATCAGTGATCAATAAAATAAAACTTAAAAGACTTCCACATTCTGGTAGGGGGAAAACTCGGTGTTTATCGTTGGTGCTCAACTGACTTTAGCCCTTTAGAAAACTAGTTTGTAGTGAAAATTGTATTAAAAGCTTTATCTATGTATCTTCTTTTGGTGTTGTCTGATTTTAAAAAACACCAATATGGATACATTTAATTTAAATTGTTGTCTACTGTTTTGATTTTTATGCATATAGTAATCGCACCATCCGTAAGTCCACAGTTTGTGTCCGGACTGTACCTTCAAAACCCCTGCATGGATTTTTAATTAAAGGGGTTGATGCACTATTTTCAAACACGATTTAAGCTGAAAGAAATATCAAAATGCCGTGAAAAACAAAGAAGATATGACCGATTGAAAATTTGCAAAGAACATTATAAATGGAGGCTGCCATCTTGGAACGATGACGTCATCACACCTTTTTACTATTAATTGTATCTAGACAAAACACATTTTGAAGCAAAGAAAATCCATGCAAATTGATTAAAAACTAAATATGTATAAATGTTATGCTTATTTTTCATTTACAGTGACTTTCTTTGCTTTAAAAGAAATTTTGTCACTATTACATATATGGTAAAAAGGCGTGATGACGTCATCGTTCAAAATTGGCCGTCTCCATTTATGTTCCTTTGCAAATTTTCAATAGGTCGTATTTCCTTTATTTTTCGTGGCATTTTGATATTTCTTTCAGCTTTTTTCAAGTTTTTTAGAGCCCTTTAAAATAAACCTTGTTTGAAAATAGCGCATCAACCCCTTTAACTTGGCACAAGTGATCACCATAAGACGATGTTTTGCGCGCAAAACCCAGGTCCGTACTTCAAAGGTCAAGGTCACACTTGCCGTTCATAGGTTGTACGTCAATCCGCAGTTTATGTCCGGACTGTACCTTCAAAACCCCTGCATGGATTTTTAATTAACTTGGCACAAGTGATCACCATAACAAGACGATGTGTCACGCGCAAAGCACAGGTCTGTACTTCAAAGGTCAAGGTCACACTTGCAGTTCATAGGTAAAAACAAGTACGCAATTTCGTGTACGGGCCGTAACGTCACAACGCCTGCAGGGATTTTTAATTAACTTGGCACAAGTGATCACCATAACAAGACGATGTGTCACGCGCAAAGCACAGGTCTGTACTTCAAAGGTCAAGGTCACACTTGCAGTTCATAGGTAAAAACAAGTACGCAATTTTGTGTACGGACCGTAACGTCACACCGCCTGCAGGGATTTTTAAATAACTTGGCACAAGTGATCACCATTATAACAAGACGCTGTGTCGCGTGCAAAACCAAGGTCTTCAAGGTCACACTTGGAGGTCAGAAGTCAAATCGTGTCCGGTCAATAACTCTGGCATTCATGGACGGATTTAATATGGACGGATTTTCAAATAACGTGGCACAAGTGCTCACCACAACAAGACAATGTGTCGCACACAAAATCCATGTCTGTGGCCCCAAGGTCAAGGTCACACTTAGAGGTCAAAGGTCAAATTGTGTCCGGTCAATAACTTGTGCATGCCTGGGTGGATTTTCAAATAACTTGGCACAAGTGCTCACCACAACCAAACGAAGTGTCAAGCACAAAATCCAGGCCCGTGGCTCCAAGGTCATGGTCAAAGGTCACTTCGGGGGCATTTGTCACTTACAGTGATATTTCTTGTTCATATAGAGATTGAGGATAAAGTCCGAGTAAACCCCTTTATTTTCACCTACTGAATATCTCAACCTACCGGAAGTTGACCGGATGTGAAAGTTATGAATAATAATCATATTTATTTCGGTTAAAGATCAGAATTAGTACACACATTCAGGGCTCGCACTGGGATGCCAAATGCGCATTAAAAATTAAATATGGCGCAAGAAAAAACAAATTTGCGAAAGTGATTTGCGCAAAAGAATATATTATATACATCAAATCTCTTCTTTCCAAACTGACCATTAAAAAAAAAAGATGCGGGAAGGGATGACCACCCACACTTCCACAGCCCAACCCGCTTCCACCGCAAAAATGCGACCACTCCTTAAAAAAAGTCCTGGGGAAAACTCTGTTAGTTACCTGAGCTTCCAATTCCTAAATGTTTCGAAATGTTCTAACATGATTTTTACTATAGAACAATACATATGACTCTAAAAGTTCTATCTGTAACCTCAGTTTGTTTTAGTTAGTAAACAGGGTTATAGTTAAGTATCTCCAAATGATTTGATTTGAGGACCATGTTAACTTGAAATTTCATGTAATGAGTTTGTGCCATAAAGAAAATATTTGGCTCCAATGCTAATTTTTTTCATTTGGCGAAAGTAGTTGCGCAAAGAAAGAAATAGCCAGTGCAAGCCCTGCACATTACACATACAATTTCAAAAGTAATGTATACACGTAGTCAAAATTTAAATTAATGTTAATTTATGTTTTAAAGGTGAAATATAGCGTGTCTTTTGAGCATATATTCTTAAATATATGTATATAATAAACAATCTGTTCAAATATTACACTTATTAGTTGTCCCGTTTTGTCACAGTAGCCAATTAAACCTCATAGCGCACACGCTCCGAGTTTCGCCCATTTGAAGACAGGTAAGTGTCACGAGACCTGTGACGTCATTGGTACAAAGCGATTAGCGACTCTGCATTAAGTCTGCATTGTCTATGTAGGATTACATTTTATGGTATGTGTTAAAAATGCTGGGTGCCGTTGCTGGGTGCAAACGTGTGCATACAAGAGGACAGTATAATAATATCAGTTTCTTTCATGTTCTAAATCAGGTTAATGATTAAGATTCGAAGTGTGGGTGGACCGCTGTCGACGAAAATCACCTGTCTCGTCAAAAAATGAGAATCGAAAGACGCGCAAGTTCGTAGTAACATTTTGAGTTGGATTCGTGGGAAGTCCATCCTTTGGTTTCTTTTTCGTTGAATTTGGAGAACAGACGGCCATACCGATTAAAAAAAACAGCGGTACCAACAATATTACAAAAACGAGAAGTGCCTAACCCCACCGTCTCCGAGCAAGTTTTACTCGCCGATTCAACCGGCGTTGAGGAGTAAATTAATAAATGAGGTAACATAAAAGTTTTTATTCTATTATCTTAGCACTTCATTGAGTAAACGTATGCTAAATTGTAGAAAGGTTTATAGTCTAAGATCTTAATAAACACCGTGATTGTTTAGCTGTTGAATTAGAAGCATGCATCTTTACGTGAATCAGTCAAGAGCTGACAGCGCTAATATAATGTAGCTGTCTTTTTCAAAAGATTGCTAAAAAAGGTTCAGCATATAAATTTAAATGAATCCGGTGAAAGAAACACTGTGTCTTTGTTTCAATATATATTTTGTAGGTTTATTTATTTTTTAACTATATACCCTCTTCTGCCAACAGTGTTATAGATCTATATCTATTTATATATCGCCGTCTGTCTACATATATCGGTCTCTGGATTAAAAAAAATATGACAAAATACAAGGCAGAAAATTGATAATGTTACTAGCTATAATTTTCAGTAATCATGGTAATGTTTTATGGCAAAACAATAACGGCTCTTAGCTCATGTAATAAGTAAAATAAGTGCCTTACAAGATATACTTTTTATATTATGGTAAATTTGATCTGTTGGGTCTGTTGTTTCGATCTCTACATGTACATAATACAGTGCTCATAATACATTTCATGATTTGGCTATATTATTTAGATCATAATATGTTTATCTATTTGTGCGCGATAAACTAGTTTTCCACGAATCCTATATCCATCTTGTGCAATACGTGACTCGTCGCGGCGGTATTACACCGCTCACGGAATTGCAATAAACATGAAATGTGTCATAAAACTATGTTTCCCTAAATGGTACGTTCTTTTGTCATAACCCTTATTAGGCTATACTTCAATAGGGCACCGCAATAGTTGATAGTCGGTGTGTGGTATATTATTATTTGGGGCACGTGTTGAGCGTGTCGTACTGCAAATCCAAATCTAATACGTGCCACTCCTCGAGTGTTTTGGTCAGCAGGTGGCGGGGACTTACGGCATATATATATTCCCTGGTACTATAGAAAGTAGAAGCAGTGTCCTTTATTATATTGTTTTTATTATGCCCCCGAAAGGTGGCATATAGTAGTCGCACTGTCTGTCCGTGTCCGCTTCATAACTCTGACAATAATGGACGGATTTTCAAATAACTTCGCACAATTGCTCACCACAACAAGACGACGTGTCGCGCACAAAAACCAGGTCCGTGGCTCCAAAGTCAAGGTCACACTTAGAGGTCAAAGGTCAAAATCCGTTTGTCTGTACACTCGTGTCCGCTTCATAACTCTGACAATAATGGATGGATTTTCAAATAGCACAATTGCTCACCACAACAAGGCAACGTGTCGCGCACAAAATCCAAGTCCGTGGCTTCAAGGTCACACTTAGAGATCAAAGGTCAAAATCCGTTCGTCTGTACACTTGTGTCCGCTTCATAACTCTGACAATAATGGATGGATTTTTAAATAACTTCGCACAATTGCTCACCACATCAAGACGACGTGTCGCGCACAAAATTCAGGTCCGTGGCTCCAAGGTCAAGGTCACACTTAGAGATCAAAGTTCAAAATCCGTTTGTCTATACAATCGTCTACGCTTCATAACTCGGACAGTAATCGACGGATTTTCAATTTTTTTTTTAATGTTTTAATTTTTAGCTCGACTTTCAGGTTGGCCGGAAATTCAAGATGGCCGCCACGGCTAAAAATAATTTTTTAAAATACAAGTTTGTAGCGACTACTTCTTGAAAACTATAAGTGATATTGATATGGGACTTTTTCTGAAATGATCAGCATGACATGATGTTGGTCCTTGTCAAAAATCGTTTTTGATTCGACGTTAAACATGGCTGCCAGCAGCCATCTTTGTTTACAAAGAATTATATAGTAAAAAATTGTAGCGACTACTCCTCAGAAACTACTTGGCGGATTTTCATGAAACTTTACAGGAATGTTGCTCTTAATGTCTAATTGATCCTAGCAAAATTTCAGGTCGGCCGGAAATTCAAGATGGCCACCATGGCTAAAAATAGATTTTCAAAATACAAGTTTGTAGCGACTACTTCTTGAAAACTATAAGTGATATTGATATGGGACTTTTTCTGAAATGATCAGCATGACATGATGTTGGTCCTTGTCAAAAATCGTTTTGATTTGACGTTAAACATGGCTGCCAGCAGCCATCTTTGTTTACAAAGAATTATATAGTAAAAACTTGTAGTGACTACTCCTCAGAAACTACTTGGCGGATTTTCATGAAACTTTACAGGAATGTTGCTCTTAATGTCTAATTGATCCTAGCAAAATTTCAGGTCGGCCGGAAATTCAAGATGGCCGCCATGGCTAAAAATAGATTTTCAAAATACAAGTTTGTAGCGACTACTTCTTGAAAACTATAAGTGATATTGATATGGGACTTTTTCTAAAATGATCAGCATGACATGATGTTGGTCCTTGTCAAAAATCGTTTTGATTCGATGTTAAACATGGCTGTCAGCAGCCATCTTTGTTTACATAGAGTTATATAATGAAAACTTGTAGCGACTACTCCTCTGAAACTACTTGACGGATTTTCGTGAAACTTCACAGGTATGTTGCTCTTGATGTCTAATTGATCCTAGCAAAATTTCAGGTCAGCCGGAAATTCAAGATGGCCGCCACGGCTAAAAATAGATTTTCAAAAAACTAGTTTGTAGCGACTACTTCCTGAAATCAAAATCAATCAGTAGAGCTTCAAGATCATTGACCTCTTGTTTTAAAATTATTTTTAAATATATCTGTTGGTTTCATATTGCTCCAAGGTCAAGGTCACACTTTGACTTACTGGTCACTTCGGGGGCATTTGTCACTTACTGTGACATTTCTTGTTTTTTTTTTTTTTTGTATCAATTATGTGAAAAATAAACACATACTAAATATATTTGTTCAATGTCTACTTTTCGGCAAAAGTAAAGTCCTTATTATCTGACGCTCGTATTAATGTACAAGTATTAGACCATGTCCATGCATTCGGAATATACTGCATTTCGCGCTTAGTGTACGCTACTCAACTTTTATAATCGGTCACCCAGGTTTTTTGAAAATAAGACGAATACCAGTACTAAAAACTGTAATCTGAAGGGAAAAAAAATGATTTCAGATTACATTGTTAATAAACTTAGTAAAATATTGGTATGTGTTTTGGTGATATCCAGCTTTTAGTTTGTGTTATTTTCCAAAAAAACTGGTTTACCGATTATAAATGTTGACTAATGTATTATTATGTACCAAGATATGCGGTGTTGCCGGTGACACTGTCAGAATTTCGATAAAAACAGTTTAATTCCGACATTTTCATACACACTGTACTGGTTTTGCATGCTTTCCCTATGTATTAATGTTTTTTGTTTTTCCCAATGACGTCACTTCCAGTTATACGAGGAAGAGTTTTCCCCCTTAGATTTTTTTCGATTGCTAAGATTTTTTAGCAATGCCTGTTCGCCTTTTCGATTTTTATCTTTAAAAATATATTTTCACTAAACATACATCAATAGCATAGTAAACATCGTATTTATAATGATATTTATACCGACAAGCTCACTCCTATATACCCCCACTAAACTTCGTTTGTGGGGGTATATAGGAGTGAGCTTGTCGGTCCGTTGGTTTCCGGACGATAACTCATGAAAGGGTTAATGGATTTAAATAATATTTGGTACAGGGGTATAACACCATAAAATACAAGTCAAGTTCGACTTTGGTTACAATCCACCAATTTTGACGGAGTTATGGCCCCTTTTCAACTTAGAATTTGCCCAAAAAAGGTTTCCGGACGATAACTCATGAAAGGGTCGACGGATTTAAATAGTTTTTGGTACACGGGTTTAAGACCATAAAATACAGGTCAAGTTCGACTTTGGTTACAAACCACCAATTTTTGACGGAGTTATGGCCCCTTTTCAACTTAGAATTTGCCAAAAAAAACGGTGTCCGGACGATAACTCATGAAAGGGTTGACGGATTTTGATAATTTTTGGTACACGGGTTTAAGACCATAAAATACAGGTCAATATCGACTTTGGTTACAAACCACCAATTTTTGACTGAGTTATGGCCCCTTTTCAACTTAGAATTTGCCAAAAAAAAATGGTGTCCGGGCGATAACTCATGAACGGGTTTGACGTATTTAAATAATTTTTGGTACACGGGTTTAAGACCATAAAATACGGGTCAAGTTCGACTTTGGTTACAAACCACCAATTTTTAGCTCTACTGATCAGAGATCAGCAGAGCTTATGCCGTGGTGCGGCGTCCGTCGTCCGTCTGTCCGTAAACTTTTATTTGTAGCGACTTCACAGCTGAAACTACTGGATGGATATTCATGAAACTTTACAGAAATGTTGCCCATAAAGTCTAGTTGATCCTAGCAAAAATTCATGTTGATGTGAAATCCAAGATGGCCGCCAAAGCTAAAAATAGAGTTTTAAAATACAAGTTTGTAGCGACTTCTTCTTGAAAACTATAAGTGATATTGATATGGGACTTTTTCTAAAATGATCAGCATGACATGATGTTGATCCTAGTCAAAAATCGTTTTGATTCAACGTTAAACATGGCTGCCAGCGGCCATCTTTGTTTACATAGAGTTATATAGTAAAAACTTGTAGCGACTACTTCTCTGAAACTACTTGGCGGATTGTCATGAAACTTTACAGGAATGTTGCTCTTGATGTCTTATTGATCCTAGAAAAATTTCAGGTCGGCCGAAAATTCAAGATGGCCGTCACAGCTAAAAATAGATTTTTAAAAAATAAGTTTGTAGCGACTACTTCTTGAAAACTATAAGTGATATTGATATGGGACTTTTTCTAAAATGATCAGCATTACATGATGTTGATCCTAGTCAAAAATCGTTTTGATTCAACGTTAAACATGGCTGCCAGTGGCCATCTTTGTTTACATAGAGTTATATAGTAAAAACTTGTAGCGACTACTCCTCTGAAACTACTTGGCGGATTGTCATGAAACTTTACAGGAATGTTGCTCTTGATGTCTAATTGATCCTATAAAAATTTCAGGTCGGCCGGAAATTCAAGATGGCCGTGACAGCTAAAAATAGATTTTTAAAAAATAAGTTTGTAGCGACTACTTCTTGAAAACTATAAGTGATATTGATATGGGATTTTTTCTAAAATGATCAGCATGACATGATGTAGATCCTTGTGGAAAATTATTTTGATTCGACGTTAAACATGGCTGCCAGTGGCCATCTTTGGTTACATAGAGTTATATAGTAAAAACTTGTAGCGACTACTCCTCTGAAACTACTTGACGGATGTTCATGAAACTTCACAGGAATGTTGCTCTTGATGTCTAGTTGATCCTATAAAAATTTCAGGTCGGCCGGAAATTCAAGATGGCCGCCACAGCTAAAAATAGATTTAAAATAAATAAGTTTGTAGCGACTACTTCTTTAAAACAATAAGAGATATTGATATGGGACTTTTTCTAAAATGATCAGTATGACATGATGTTGGTCCTTGTTGAAAATCGTTTTGATTTGACCTTAAACATGGCTGCTTTGTTTACATAGAGTTATATAATGAAAACTTGTAGCGACTACTTCTTTGAAACTACCTGACGGATTTTTATGAAACCGCACAGGAATGTTGCTCTTAATGTCTTATTGATCTTAGCAAAATTTCAGGTCGGCCGGAAATTCAAGATGGCCGCCACGGTTAAAAATAGATTTTCAAAAAACAAGTCTGTAGCGACTACTTCCTGAAATCAAAATCAATCAGTAGAGCTTCAAGGTCATTGACCTCTTGTTGATGGAGTTATGGCCCCTTTTCAACTTAGAATTTGCTAAAAAAAATGCTAGTCAACTCTGAGGAACCTGCTAATTTGGGTTTGTATTAAATTTAAACAATTTATAATGCATCCTCTTCATGACCATGTCTCTTTTTATTACACTTATACATCATTGACTTGAACGGTGTTACACGCACATTTTTGTTAATCTTCTTCCCTGATCACTAACAATATTGAAAACTCTGTCTCTCCTCTCCCCACTTCTCTCTCTCTCTCTCTCTTTCTCTCTCTCTCATTCTCATTAAAAAAAAATCCTGTTTATTTCATATTTTGTAGTTTAAATAATTTGTTTGCCATTGTCTAAATTGTATGAGTATTTTGTTGCGGGAGGGCCGGATTTCTAATGTTGTAATAACTTGTGGCCCGACCCCATTCCCATGTACATTTATTGGAAATAAATATGTTTAAACTAGACCATTGTTTTCTTGTGGTTGCCATGTTTATGTGACATGGCGGTATTGTGGGGGTATTAATCACTTTCAGTGATAATTCTAGTTAATAATTAAAAACATATCAACAGCGGATTTGTTGATTTAGGACAATGTTCATCTTTAAGATATTGTATTTTACAATATTTAAAATTTTAATTTATGTTTTAAGAGCACACTTTAACTTAAAAGAAAAAACTCTTCCTTATTTATAATTTAAAAAAATCATCTTCTTTAAACCATGGATGGCCCATGAAAGGCTAAGGTTTATTTCCAATGGGGTCCATGTTTTTGCGAAACTTCTGTAGTTTTGTAACATATGCATAATTAAAGCTCAAACCAAATTCGATAATGCTACAGTGCCTTAGGGTGTATAGAATCATTGGTAGTAAAGAATCGTTCTCTATTTAAATTCAATTTTCTAAGCTAAAGCTGATGGGTTTTAGACTATTTTAAAATTTGCCATCATACAATGTATAAGCATACATTTAATTGTTTATTCAGTGAAATGATTTAGTGCAATGTATCACTTGACTAAGCGTAACACCTTTCATAAAAAATAATTCTTTATTGACCGAAAGAAGTGTTTTGTTGTTGTTTTTTTAAAAAAAGTAATCATCAAATAAGTTAACTTGTTTAAGTTTGGCACTTCTAGGGATACAATGAAATGATGATAATATTGGTGCAAAGTGATGTTTTGCAGAATGTAAAACAGATTTAAATGGCAACCGGTGGGTGCCTAAACTGATTAATGGCGGGAATCGCTGACCGTTCTCTCAAAGGTCAGATAGCTTCGAAGCACTGCCGCTTGCAGTCGCATTCATAATTGTTTAACTTAAATGTTGTTTTATTTTCATTACAATGGAATTTACAGACATATTAATTGGACTTAAGCTTTCTGAACAGTCAATTGACATTTTAAAACAAAATGGAATAACATCATTCGATGAATTTAAACTGTTAACGGACGATGTGATACAAAAGCACTTTGCTAAAAAACTTCCAGCATCGTCAGGGGACCCTACCGTCGCTGGCAGACTTTTAGCCGACAACATACAGCGATTTACGCGCGAACCTCAAGGACAAGGTACGTGTACTTCAATTGTTCAGGAGTTATTTAGTCGGTTGCCGGAAAGTTCATCTAAAGTTAAACAGATAGGTGACTAACTTTGAAGTCAAAACAAGATCCCCCAAACGTCACCATGGGGGATTTCGAACTGAGGCTGAGAGAAGGATCTAAGCCCAAGCTGAACAGCATGTCTCCTGCCCAGTACCTAGAAGGCAGTATGCGAATACTCCTGGAGCATATTCTCACCGAAGGAATGTCAATGCCAGATGTTATACAACATATATAGAGTATCTGCTGAAAATCGGGACATTTGCACAAGGGTTTGCCTGGAATTCAGTGCTCCAGTACGATGCTGAATTTCGGCGTCTTCAAAAAGAAAACAATCGGCCATGGAACACTGACGACACATACCTGATGCAGCTGCATTTGCGTAATCGCCAGTCTCCCCTAGAACGTCAATCGGTTCCAGGTCCAAAGAGCGCTTCCAAATCATCCAGTGGGAAAAATAAATTAGTGAAAAATTCAACGGAAGAAATGGTAACTATACGAATTGTAGGTACTCTCACGTCTGCATGTCGTGCTATTTTAAAAAGCACAATGAATTCACCCATAAAATCGATCCAAAAAAGGGACAATCATCTTTTCAGCACAATTTTTAACTTGCTGTTTGGGAAAGAGAATTAGTGGGCAGTGATGTTTTGTTAAAGGAATTAAGCACGGATTTTCAATCATAGACGAAGACAAAATTAACAATATCCATCAGTCATTTACAAACAATTCATTTTTACAATTCGTGATAAAGTTTTAGTGAACAAACAGATTAATGCGAAGATAAAGGAGGGTAACTATGTAATTACTGGCACGAAACCTATTGTTGTTAGCGCCCTTTCATCATTTCCAAAACCAAATGGTGATATAGAGAATATTATGTCAGTGCCTTTTCCTATCAAGTTTATTCGGCGAGGCTTAGAAAACGAAGAAATGGCGAGGCTCTGCCGAGCCATTGTTCGTTTTCGTGCCGAGCCTAATAAACTTGATAGTAAAAGGCACTGACATAATATTCTATTTATCATGTAGCTTATCCACATTTTCTGTATGACTATTATTACCAATTTCTCAGAATGTTACTTATCGAGGACGCCGCCATGTTGTTGTTTTTTGTTTGTTTTATGACGTCAGGCAACATTACGTTCATGACGTCAGATAACGTTACGTACAATAAACGTCGAGGGATTCCGCATTGATTTGCTCTATTGGTAAGTGCCAAAATAAAGCAAAATTTAATAGGTCACCCCTTTATTGGGCAGAAAAGTGCACATCTGCATGATAAATACGTTTAATTCATGACTTGTCTAGACCTAAGGATAACAGTGTTAATGACAATGCATCGGATGAACATTTTAGATATCACTCTTTAAATGAGGCAATTAGTATGCTTTTGCCGAATGCATACATGGCTAAGATTGACCTCTTAAACGCATACAGGATCGTCGGTCTTACCACATCTAATTATGCATATACCGGTCTGAAATGGCAGAATAAATACATGTATGACACTCGTTTACCATTTGGGGCCCGGAAAAGTCCTCAAATTTTCAATAGGATTACGCAGGTCGTGCGCAGAATGATGGAACGAAAGGGATTCAAGTGTATAATTGTATATCTTGACGATTTTTTGGTTATTGGACAATCTTATTGGGAATGTTTATTTGCATATCGGACCTTAATGGCTCTCCTGCATTCACTGGGATTTAGCATTATATGAAACTGGTGAACCCTTGTCAACGTTTAGTTTTTCTTGGAATCGAGCTGAACACCGCCGCCGGGACAATTGCACTTGAACAATCCAAGGCAAACAAATTCATGGAATATATTCAAACAATTCTATCTAGACACAGAATTTCTCGGAAGGAGCTGGAATGGCTTAATGGTAAATTAGCGTTAATGGCAGTCGTGATTCCATGGGTTCGGCTTTATTTACGACCGCTTTACAATAAACTTTCGCGATTAAAAGGAGACAATCATAAGTGCTTAGACATGAATATCGCAGACGATCTTGTATGGTGGTCGTCTAGACTGATTCTCGCTAACGGAACCAAACAAATATGGGATTTTCGGGAGGAAATCCATGCTTACACGGACAGTTGTACGCTTGCCAGCGGAGCTTCCTGCAACGGCGATTGGCTTTACACAGCTTGGCTCTCTGACGAGCCGCATATTCAGTCTCGGCATATAAATACTGAAGAGTTGGCCATTATAGTGAATGCCACGAAACGTTGGGGCCCAATGTGGCAAAACAAACACGTTAATATTGTTACTGATAACGTGTGTGCCATGTGGAATGTAAACAATGGAACAAGTGTTAATTTGACCTCTCCACCTGCTAAGAGAGCTCTGTGACCTCAGCCTAAAGTTCAATTTTACAATGTCTGCGTCTGTGGTCAGATCACACGAAAACTATGTTGCAGATTCAATTTCAAGATTACATGAGAATGGTCAATTTCAACGCTTTCTCAGTGTATTACCAATACCTAAACCTAACTGTATAATTCTTAATTGTCACATGTCGGTGAAAAGTATGTTTTTCATGTCATTCCAGATATGGAAATGGATACACTTGCAAGACAGTTGGACACGGAGGTTAGCCAGTTGCGCTCATTGACATTTTCCGAGAGCACCAAAAAATGCTACTCAACTCACTTACGGGTGTATACTCGCTTTTGTAACCTTATTGGATGTGATCCTACATCATTATCAACTGTGAATCTACGTCGTTACATTGCTTTCCTAGGTAGAACAAAGAAGTACAGTAAGGTTACACAGTATCTAAATATTGTGCGCATCTTACATCTCGAACACGGTCTTACAAACCCTTTGGCCGACAATTTTCTCTCCAAATGCGTATTAAAGGGCTTGAAACGCAAGATTGGGGATTTTAGGCTACAGAAAAAGCCTATATCCCCGTCGCTGCTTCTTCACGTTAAATCCAAATTGAATTTTTCTAATCTTTTTGACGTCTGTTTTTGGGCGCATGTCTCAGGTGCTTCTTTGGTCTACTCAGGATAAGCAATGTGTGTGGTGGAAAAGTTTCGTCAAAAATGCATTGCATCAAGCGCAAGGATATTACATTTACACACGAAGGGTGTGTGATTAATATTCGGTCATCTAAGACTATTCAATATTCTGACAGGATATTCCAGGTCGTTCTACCATTTATGCGATCAAACCCACACTGTCCGACTTCCGCGCTCTTAAATTTTATTGGTAAGGCAGGCTCCAACGTGGAGTCGAATGAACTATTCGCCTATCAGCTAAATGGTAATTTTCCTAGTTTAAGTCAGGTCAATTTTAGGGCAAGATTGAAACAATGCCTCCCTTCCAATGTGAACTCGAGCGGGGAGGCTGCAGTTATTTATTGTCCTGCGGGGTGCCTCTGGAAGCTATCAAGGCGATTAACAATTGGAAAAGTTAAGCAGTTTTTGATTATCTCCAACCAGATTTGGGGTTTAAATTTCGCTCCGCTTCCACCGCTTTAGAGAAGGCGTTTGATATTTCGATTGAGTAGTTACATGTATATTAATCAGCTAAGTATAGGTGCGCCGTACATTCAAATGATTTTTGATTTTTTTATTTTATATTAATTACTTCACTTCCTACTCTACTATGGATTGGATTTCAATATGTTCATATTATAAATTACGTAATAATACATAATGTTGTGTATTCATATCACTGCTTTGTTTGTTTGCATAATGCGCATACCATATTATATACTTTATTTAGTTGTAGTAATAAAGTATTAACTGCCCACGGTGTTGTTGTTTAAGTGATGTTTTGCAGAATGTAAAACAGATTTAAACGGCAACCTGTGGGTGTCTCACCTGATTAGTGGCGGGAATCACTGACCGTTCTCTCAAAGGTCAGATAGCTTCGAAACACTGCCGCTTGCAGTCGCATTCATAATTGTTTCCCATCCCGCCCACCCAGAATAATTTGATGAGTTTGGCAATCCCGTCTCGGCTCACGAGGTCAGATTTCAATATGTTCATATTATAAATTACGTAATAATGCAAAATGTTGTGTATTCATATCACTGCTTTGTTTGCTTGCATAATTGTTTGCTTGCATAATGCACATACCATATTATGTAATACTTTATTTAGTTGTAGTAATAAAGTATTAACTGCCCACGGTGTTGTTGTTTAAATAACCTATTAAATAATTCACAGTTATACAGTGTTTTATCTACCCCTGCATCATGCGTCAAATGCGCAGTATTTTCCGATTTGATGCACAAATATTGTTGCAGAAACGTACATCGACATAGCCAAAAAACGAAAAAGGAGCCGTAAAATAAACGTAGTCATAAGCGATTTTCACGATATAAGTAATTTACGCGCACTTGTCGCACAATGAAACATTGATTTTCATTGGCTGAATTGTATGCAATGTCCAATCAAATGAGTTGTTCCGAGATGTTGTCAGCATTCTATGCAAAATGTCAAAAAAGCAAAAGCAGATTCAAACAAAATTACAGTTTGGACCGCGTTTGCCTCCAACCTTCACTGATAACAACAATTATGTCGAGTCCCAATCAGCAAAGGACGAAATAACGGTAATCCGCAAGATAAAATGTAATTACGTCGAGAACGTACAGCTGGCTACGTTTTGAAAAAGAATGCGATGAATTTGGAGGATTTATGTTTTGCCATGTGTGCACAGAGGCCAAACTGAAAAACTCGTGTGTTTTTTTGTATGAAAACAAAATAAAGCTTAGTAAGTCCAGTGTTTTATCTTCAATTGGCTACATAAAATACTTTGAAAGGAGGTATTTTGTGTAATTAAAACAATAAAAAATTAACATAATATTTATTTTAAAAATGTTGAGAATTGATCACCAGTTTCAATGTGACGCATATGTTTGGATTTTGACGCATTGTTTTTTGCCTGGGTGTGTCAAATGACTCGCATGTAGTCAATTGTAGATAAAACACTGGTTATAGGACAAAAAATTCAGAAATTTTGTCATCCAATTGAAAGTGTAAATTTAGATCAGAAACTAAATAGATATTTTCCTTTCATTTTAAATTTAGACGTTTTACCTCCCTGTACTATGCTTAATATTAGTCTAGATATAATTTTCTGTCATATGTAAGAATATGTATTTTATATGACATTATATTCACATAAAAATATATAAAAAAATACAATAGCTAAAATTTTATTTAAAAAATAGCACCGAAATGTGTTTTGGTAAATATATACTTTAATATTTTGTTAATAAATGGTCCCGGATTAAAAGCTAAAAATCCCATTGATGCAACTTTGCTATAAAAGAAAATAACAGATTAAGAAAAGTCTGCTGTATGCATGAATTAATTTCTGTAAAAATCGATAAACAACCTGGACTGTGTTCAAATGAAACGGAGTTATTTGTGACAGTATGGTTTTGAAGAAAAAGAGGTGTGACAATAGAGTTTAACTGGGGCATTCAAAATTGTGCAAGGCATTTTAGAAAAAGAGGAATAAATAAAGATAGAAAGAAAAATAAAGAAATAAAAAAAAAAAAGAAGAAGAAAGGCAGATAAAAACTAGTACAGTGATTCAGTAGTTCTGGTTCATAACCTATTCCACTAAAAAAAAAATATATATATATATATATATAAAAATAATCACTGCACATATTAAAATGACTTGTTCTTCAAATATTTCAAAAGTAAACAACAGGTTAGAATCCATTTTGGCATTCTCGAAGGACCTAATAAATCTATGACTAACTAATCTGAGTACGAAACGTCCAATGGCCCGGGTACGAAACTTCCAGAGTATGAAACGGCCATAATCAATGTCAGACTGTGCACCATATTTTTCGCAGTCAAACTCTACAAAACGCTTTAAATAATGATGTTATAGTAATCAGCGTCTATAGACTAGATCAACAAGTTGTGAAGCGTTCGTAGAATGAGTTTTCAATTTTGTGTTTAATAAATTCTTCTTTTCATAAACTATCGGAATTTGTATCTGCTAATTTTTGTTTAACTACGAAAAAAATTATAACGAGGACAAATTAATTACAGTTGCAACATCTTCTCGTCGATTCTAGAGGCCGATTTAGTTTTTGTGTCGACTTTTCAAAGAAAAATGCGATACATAGGGATCACTTTGTCGTCAGTCCGTCACGAAAACTTAACGTTGGCTATAACTTTCTCATTTCTTGATATTTCTCCATCAAACTTTCAATATATACTCATTATGAAAACATCAACATGACCATACTAAAATATGAAGGTCAAGGTCACACTGTAGGTCATTATATGGGTTAAATACTCATTTTCTTCAGGAAAACTTGAAAAGTTAACGTTGGTTATAACTTTCTCATTTCTTGGTTTTTATTCATCAAACGTTCAATAAATACTCATCATAACAACATCGACATGACCATACTGAATTATCAAGGTCAAGGTCACACTGAAGGTCATTATATGGGTTAAATACTCATTGTTCTCTTCATGCAAACTTACTCAGGCCAGTTTGTCAAGGTCATTTATCTGGGTCGAAAAAACACCTCGTTATACTGACAAAGCGCTGACAGACGACACGTGTTCTGCGGAACACCCATCAAGTTGTGATATTTTTTACATTTTTTAAAACGCATAGAACAAAATATTTTGCATTTTTTTGGCTATTTATTTGCGTAAATTGCGCAGATACGCAGCTTATCTAGAGCTATGAATCACTTTGGGTTTTCATGTTGTTGTTTTTTAAATGTCATTCACTTACAAATAACATAATGACTCCTGTTTAACTTCATTACATTTATAATGAAGTGTTTACAAGACAGAAACATTTAGGGTTAGGGTTACGAACAGCAAATGAAACAATGAATAAAATTGAGTGAAAAGTTTTAAAAAAAAAAATTTGAAGTGAAAAAATGGACATGCTTTCTATGGCAGACTGGTAGATACATGTATATTTAAAACATGTTTTTCAATATGCCAAAACCCATATTATGGCTTCAATATTTAAAAAAAAATTGACATGCTCCCACACCCACCCCCTTCAAGTGCGCAAAATGCCATTATCCTTTAAAAAAATCCTGAGGAAGGCTCTGATACCTGGTTCATGTGGTTTGGGTTGAACCATTACAGCTAGCTGCTAAAACCTTGCTTTTTACAAGACAAACCTGCCTAGAACCTAAAGTATTTTGGACAGGGCAGCCATTTTACAGCGATTCCGGTATCATTTCTGATTGACTGTTACATACACATCTTCTATCCAAGATATACAGAATGGCAGAAAGACAGTAATTTAACCCATTTCATGCGGGATACGAATCCATTTGTATGTTGTGAAAGTTGTTGACATTCCATTGTTTTCCTTGTGGAAAAGGCGTATAAAACGGAAGAAAAAGGAAGAAGGCATGAGAGTTTCAGACATTGTATTGTTTTCATGGAGTACATTTTTTTCTATTTCCAGTCATACGAAGCAGATGACGTGGCAGGGCAATATGGGGTGTCATTCCCGAGGGGTTTTGACTACGGCCCGGAGGATGGAGAAGGGGAGTCGGCCTCCTCCCAGCCAGAACACAAACCTAGAATACTGCTGATGGGACTGAGAAGGTAACCACATGAGGTTGATTGTTTGCTGTAGCAAAAATAATTCAAAAGATGTGTTGAAGTGGACTTGGTAGCTCAATGGATAGAGATTTGCATCTTAGAGCTACAGACCTCTCTCTACAGAACTCTCCTGAGTTCACTCCCACGAAAAATGAGGTTGCTGTCAACATATAACACTTTATGATGTTTTTAATGGAACATAAAACACCTGGCCCATTTCATTTAAAGCATGTGAAGGTTTTTCAAATTTATTCCTTAAGGGATTGGGAATTAAATTATACTGGTAAAGTTTCAAGTTGCTAAAGGTAAGGTCAAAAATAAAAATAAATGTGTTTCCGGTTGCCCGACTGACCCTATTTTTAAGGGGCAGACCCTATAACTTTTTATGCCAAAAAATTTGTTCTGAATAGTTCTTACAGCATTGGAGTCGTAGAGCTCCACAGCCTATTTTGACAAAGTTATGCCCCTTTGGTACGTAGTCACTTTCTTTAAAAAAAATCCGAAAAAAACAGCGCTTGACAGAATTCTGTGAAACTTTACACATGTATTCACTATCATAAGAGGAGCTCATACAAACAAGTGCCATAATTCGGTCATGAATTTTACAGAATAATGCTCCCTTTTCAAATTTAAGTTGCCCAATAAATAGGCAAAGCCTCGAAAAGTCGAGCGTGCAGTCATCTGACAGCTCTTTGTTATTTTTCCTTGCAATCTCAATAAATATAATACAATTTTTCTATTGATAGATGAATGTTTTTGATAGATTGTCATTTGTTATAGGATTTATTAGCAAAGGACTTGTAACAAATTTCCAGCACTTGTCCTATAATTTGCCCAAGTAAAACTGCCAAATTATTGAAGTCTATGCCTGTATCAGCTTGAAAAGAGGGCATAGCCTACGGATAACACAGTTATCAGTGTTAGGAAAAAAGGATTTGTTGAAGGAAATTTGTCCATAACATATCTCAGATATGGAGTACTTCTCCTTGGTGAACAGTCTCTCATTTTCTGAGTTTGCTTGATTGCTTGTACATGTAGAAAAGGAATATGTGGTAAAGTCTATTTGGAAGTTCAAAGCCTGTCCATTTTGCAACATAAAATTCAAGTTGGTCAAAAAAAATCTTCATTAAATTGTTCACCTTTTATTTAAATGCATCATGCGTGTTATTTACCAGTAATATTTTGTTGCAGGAGCGGTAAATCATCCATACAGAAGGTCGTGTTTCACAAAGTATCACCAAATGAGACTTTATTTCTAGAGAGCACTAGTAAAATAGTCAAGGAAGGTAAAGTGATTTTTTTTTAACTACACCTATACTGCCCAGTATCTTTTTTATCGTTATATTTATTTATGGTGCATTCTCATGGTGCATTCAATTTGATCTTTGAACAAGTGTCCCTTTTTTAAAATCAGACCATCCACTTTTGCACACAATATCACCTATTTATGTGTCAACATGCTATGAAACACCATTCATTAAAATCAGACAAGGTTTGGGCTATACTTGCAGGGGCGTAACAAATGGTTTCATATTGGGACGTCCATAATTTTGTTTACAACAACAACAACAACGATATAATACAACAACTATTTTTCCATAGTAATACATACTCTATATCTATATATTGTATTAGAACGTATGTATGTATTAACTGTTCAACATTCAATAATTAAATTTGCCAAATACTAGTTTCGGTTTTGAAGCCGCATTAACAAATGATTGTACTACGTCGACTAAGCTTAAATTGCCAATATAATCTTACGTACGTTTAACACCATCAGGCTTTTACTCAGTCTCAAGGGTATTACTGAGTTTGACTGCAGTGTATGGAAAATTATTTCGGCAGGTATATTAGAATCTACCAACTTTGATAGAAATCTGTCTACAAAACTGTTGATTTGGATAAAAATACACCAAAATGACGCTTTGTGTACGATTTTCGTCAGAATTATTGGGGCGTCCAGACGTGAAGGCGTTACGCCCCTGACTTGTCTTATATATTGATGTAAAGAAATGGATATAGAAAAGTATTTCTACACATGATAGATTGACCTCATTGGCTTGTCACAGTAGCACCTCGGCAGCTCAGTGGATAAGGCTTTGGCTTTAGAGCTAAAGATCTCTTCCCCTGCATGGAGGCATATCTAATGGGAAGCTTCATTCTTCACCTCGTCTCCCTCTGACGTAGTCCCGGCCTGGAATTCTCCAACCATTCTTCACCTCGTCTCCCTCTGACGTAGTCCTGGCCTGGAATTCTCCAACCATTCTTCATCTCATCTCCCTCTGACGTAGTCCCGGCCTGGAATTCTCCAACCATTCTTCATCTCGTCTCCCTCTGACGTAGTCCCGGCCTGGAATTCTCCAACCATTCTTCACCTCGTCTCCCTCTGATGTAGTCCCGGCCTGGAATTCTCCAACCATTCTTCACCTCGTCTCCCTCTGACGTAGTCCCGGCCTGGAATTCTCCAACCATTCTTCATCTCGTCTCCCTCTGACGTAGTCCCGGCCTGGAATTCACCAACCATTCTTCACCTCGTCTCCCTCTGACGTAGTCCCGGCCTGGAATTCTCCAACCATTCTTCATCTCGTCTCCCTCTGACGTAGTCCCGGCCTGGAATTCTCCAACCATTCTTCACCTCGTCTCCCTCTGACGTAGTCCCGGCCTGGAATTCTCCAACCATTCTTCATCTCGTCTCCCTCTGACGTAGTCCCGGCCTGGAATTCTCCAACCATTCTTCACCTCGTCTCCCTCTGATGTAGTCCCGGCCTGGAATTCTCCAACCATTCTTCATCTAGTCTCCCTCTGACGTAGTCCCGGCCTGGAATTCTCCAACCATTCTTCATCTCGTCTCCCTCTGACGTAGTCCCGGCCTGGAATTCTCCAACCATTCTTCACCTCGTCTCCCTCTGATGTAGTCCCGGCCTGGAATTCTCCAACCATTCTTCATCTCGTCTCCCTCTGACGTAGTCCCGGCCTGGAATTCTCCAACCATTCTTCATCTAGTCTCCCTCTGACGTAGTCCCGGCCTGGAATTCTCCAACCATTCTTCATCTCATCTCCCTCTGATGTAGTCCCGGCCTGGAATTCTCCAACCATTCTTCATCTCGTCTCCCTCTGACGTAGTCCCGGCCTGGAATTCTCCAACCATTCTTCATCTAGTCTCCCTCTGATGTAGTCCCGGCCTGGAATTCTCCAACCATTCTTCATCTCGTCTCCCTCTGACGTAGTCCCGGCCTGGAATTCTCCAACCATTCTTCATCTAGTCTCCCTCTGACGTAGTCCCGGCCTGGAATTCTCCAACCATTCTTCATCTCATCTCCCTCTGACGTAGTCCCGGCCTGGAATTTTCCAACAATTCTTCATCTAGTCTCCCTCTGACGTAGTCCCGGCCTGGAATTTTCCAACCATTCTTCATCTCGTCTCCCTCTGATGTAGTCCCGGCCTGGAATTTTCCAACCATTCTTCATCTCATCTCCCTCTGATGTAGTCCCGGCCTGGAATTTTCCAACCATTCTTCATCTAGTCTCCCTCTGACATAGTCCCGGCCTGGAATTCTCCAACCATTCTTCAAACCATTCTTCTTAGACAAACTCGAGTACTCAAATTTCGTTCACAAATATTTCCATGACCTTCAAAGATAAACAATCGTATGAAGTTGCTATTTATTAGTATTTATCATACTTCTACATAGCAGCTTGAAATGAATGTTTATACTTTAAACTTATAGAAATATTTGTGATTGAAATGTACATACTTGCTAAGAATATTCTCAAGAATGGTTGGTGAATTCAAGGCCCGATCTTTTCTGCAATGTGAAGTTTTTACATCACTTCTTGCATTGACGCGTTTCCATAACCCAGTGATGAAAAGTATATAAATGATATAACAGAACTACCTCTGATGTTACTGTCCATATATAACCTTACATGATGTGTTAAAGAGATGTAATACTCACCTTCATTTTATTGGGTCGATCTCATTGGCCAAAAAGTAAGGCATACATTTATCACATAACATGGTGTCTGGGAGTGCAGTAAAGCCATGACTTATTTTTCGTAATACACTAGTGTATTACAGATGCAAATGAGGACCGAATCACTGTGTTTGTATACGTTAAAACTGTTAATACCAATTGTTTTCATGGTATATCATACGGTACGTTCAGACGCCTTAATTATTTATCATTAGTTGAAATCTTACTTCATAAAATGAATGTTAGTAACGTTAAATTTGGTTTAGGTGTCGCATTATTTGTAAGGCGAACGCATTTACAACCGCGTAACGTAGCGACGTCGTGTAAACAACAAAA
Source organism: Cyrtodaria siliqua (assembly GCA_037043455.1). Classification (NCBI taxonomy): domain Eukaryota; kingdom Metazoa; phylum Mollusca; class Bivalvia; order Adapedonta; family Hiatellidae; genus Cyrtodaria; species Cyrtodaria siliqua. The sequence goes on along the minus strand of JAWPHD010006314.1, from coordinate 22,016 downwards.
ACACGTCATGATTTGTCTTACAAATTGCCGCCGTATATAAGGAAAATGGACCACATTAAAGTGAAACGTCGTGGTGTGTTATGTGATAAATAGAATCTTTCATTCGTGACTGTGTATTATTGACTTTAATAAACTCGTTGAATAAAAAGATAGGATACTCGGCAATAGCCTCGTATCCTATCATTTTATCCAACTTGTTTATTAAAATCAATAATACACAGTCACTCATGTAAGATCCTCCATAACCCAGTGATGAAAAATATATCAATTATATAACCCAGAACTACCTCTGATGTCACTGTCCATATATAACCCTACATGACGTGTTAAAGAGACGCAATACTCAACTTCATTTTATTGGGTCGATCTCATTGGCCAAAAAGTAAGGCAAAAACTTTTCTAGATCGATTTCATTGGCCAAAAAGTAAGGCAGATACTTTTCTAGATCGATCTCATTGGCCAAGAAAGTAAGGCAATACTTTTCTAGATCGATCTCATTGGCCAAGAAAGTAAGGCAGATACTTTCTAGATCGATCTCATTGGCCAAGAAAGTAAGACAGATACTTTTCTAGATCAATCTCATTGGCCAAGAAAGTAAGGCAGATAGTTTTCTAGATCGATCTCAATGGCCAAGAAAGTAATACTGAATGTTTAATTTCAGATGTAACAAACTGCTCATTTGTTGTGTTTCAAATCTGGGATCTGCCCGGCCATTTAGACTACTTTGACTCCACGTTTGACTCAGAAAATATATTTGGTGGATGCGGGGCGCTCATATTTGTTATAGATGCTCAGGTAAGGCAACCCTTCATTTGTCAGAAGTAAAATAAATCTTTGTACAATCCTAGATTTAAAATGCCTCTTTTTTTTTATCTCTCCATTTTCAAAAAATCTTCAGTTTCAGTGACTAGGGCTGCATTGGTTGTGTTAAGTATCAAATGTCAATATTTTACTAACGAATCGGTGTTTTTGTTTTTTGGCTGTTTTCATAGCCATTATTTGATCATATTCACAATGCCAAAACATATATTTTTTCCCTAATTTTGAGACAAAAATTCCCAATTGAAAGGAAAAATCTAAAAAGTAAAATTTAAAAGAAGTAGCGGAAGGTTAACAAGTATTTGGTAGAAAACGCTTTTAAATGCCTCTGTTGACCTTGGTGTATGTTGACCTTGGGGTATGTTGACCTTGGTGTACTGTAAACATTATTAAAGATAAAATTATGAAATGAATGTTTTATTCTTTTTTTTTCTGCCAATTTTATGAAAAATTACGCTAAAATTCCCAATTGTGACGGTATGGGTTATTTTCTCAAAGTATAGAAAATAAACACTGCAGTATTCTCCTCCTTCCTTTTCTAATTCATTTAAAACGTTAAGGTATACAATTTCATGTGTGGCATAGAAACATTACCGCTTGCATGCCTAGCATCGGTATATGAATGTGTCCTATTATTATAAATAAGTAACATTTTAATTTCAATTACCACTCATAGTAACATGCAAGATTTACTCTTTCTTTGTTTTCTCAGTTCGGAAGCAATTTTGACATATATAGTAAACATATGATTGGATACTTATATAAAAGGAGAGATATGTTTTACATATGAAACTCAGCATCTATACATATGATATTTATATAATAGGAGTTTAATATAATTATAAGAATAAATTCATAAAAGTTTAATTTTTTAAACATGTTTTCATATGATTCTCTTGATCATATGATACTTATATGGTTTAAACATATTTTATTGCAATTTATGGGATGGCGAGTTGTCCATCGTCCGTCCGTCGTCTGTCCGTCTGTTAACTTTTACCTCGTTAAGATGATAGGGCCTTCATTTTCCATCCGATCTTTACCAAACTTGAAACTGAAGTTTTTCAGATCTAGAGCTTGTCCGCTGAACTCCTCCTACATTTTTCATCCGATGTTCACGAAACTTCACAGGAAGTATCAGTATGATAAATATCAGTGTGATGTCTGGTAGCGCATATAATCAGGAGGTTCTGGTTGAATGATTTTTGGCAGAGTTGTGGAGCTTTGAGCCTTTGACATGTTTCTAAAGATTGTCCCCTCAACTCTTCCAAAAATTTTCTTCCGATTTTCACAAAACTTCACAGGAAGTATCAGTATGATTTCTGTAGTCTGGCCTATTGTAAGGACGTTCGATTGAATTCTTTTTGACGGAGTTATGGGACTTTCACGTTTTTCGAATCTAAACCTTGTATGCTCAACTCCTATTTTCCATCCGATTTTCATGATATATTATAGGAAGCATCATTATGATGTCTAGTGGCGCATGTTGTCAAGGCGTTCTAGTTCAATCAATTTTGGCAGAGTTATGGGTCTTCTTCAACAGTAAAGCATTTCGGCTCAACTCCTACTTTTTTCAATCTGGTTTTCATGAAACTTGGTAGGAAGTATCAATATGATGCCTAGTAGCACATATTGTCAGGACATTCTGCTCATTGTCTTTTTCTTTTTTGGCGAAGTTAGGGGACTTTCAAATATAAAGCTTGTCTGCTCAACTCCTCCTACATTTTTCATCCGATTGTATTTCACATGTTCACATGTGTACATTTATTCGTGGAGCATCCATCGGTTCTACTGACTTCTTGTTATTACATTTTTATGGGTGAAAGATTGGAATTTCTCAGTGAAAGAATACCCATAATCGCTAAATATTAATAACTAACTCTAAACACAAAAATAACTGACGTCGATATAGTGTTGCTGACATTGACGTCATAAGCCAATAATGTTCAATAAAGCGAATAATTTTGTTTAAAATCATACATAAACTGATGTAAAATGTAATAAATAGTTTATTAAACTGCTGAGTTCGATTATAGGGAAATCCTTCACTCGATGGTAGACATGTTTAGTTTTTTCCCTCACTGGCATACACTCTCATGAAAAGAACCACACGTCTACCATCTCATGAAGGATTTCCCTATAATCGATACAAGCAGTTGATAATCTCTATATATTATTCCCCCAAATGATTGACAGTTTTCTAAATCTCGGATCTTTCATTAACATATTGGTCATGTTTCATTGAACATAAAATCAGTGTTGTTCTTTATTGTTAATAACAGGATGATTACATGGATGCTCTTGCCAAACTGCACGTGACAGTTTCACGTGCGTATAAAATCAACCCTAACATCAAGTTCGAAGTGTTCATCCACAAAGTTGATGGCTTGTCGGACGATCACAAGATAGAAACTCAGCGAGACATTCACCAGCGCGCCACAGATGACCTCGTCGATGCAGGCTTGGAAAATTTACATTTAAGGTAAAGCTATTATCAGTAAATCAGCAAATCACCTTTGTGATTATTATGGTTCGCAGTTGCGGTACCCGTATTGTAATATATATACTGTGAATTCATTAATGTACGTGGGGGATTAAATTTCGCATATTTCGTGGTTGACCCGAAGTGCGAAATGAAATCCTGATGTATGTTTAAAGGGGTTGATGCACTATTTCCAAACACAGTTTATTTTAAAGGGCTCTGAAAAACTTGAAAAAAGCTGAAAGAATTATCAAAATGCCTTGAAAAATGAAGGAGATATGACCTATTGAAAATGTGCAAGGAACATAAATGGAGGCAGCCATCTTTGAACGATGATGACATCGCGCCGTTTTACCATATAATATGACATATTGACAAAATGTATTTTAAAGCAAAGAAAACCACTGCAAATTGATTAAAAATAAATATAAAGATGTAAAAGGTATACATTTTAGTATTATTTTTCATTTGCAGTGATTTTCTTTGCTTTAAAATACATTTTATCGATATGACATATATGGTAAAACGGCGCGATGACGTCATCGTTCAAAGATGGCCGTCTCCATTTACGTTCTTTGCAAATTTTCAATAGGTCATATTTTCTTTATTTTTCATGGCATTTTGATAATCCTTCAGCTTTTTTCAAGTTTTTCAGAGCCCTTTAAGGTAAACTGTGTTTGAAAATAGTGCATCAACCCCTTTAATGTCAAAAAGCTAGAATGACTAGTACAATAACGGCCAAATTTTGTAATCCATAATGTACAGTACTGATAGCGGTGTTTATAGTGTTTGCGTTAGCAGTTGTGTATTACTAAAATTTAAAATCGTTCATATATGGTATTAACATTTGTTATAGTTCTCATCAGTTACAGCGTTCTTAGTATTACACGAATCAAAACATCGTATTTTGAAAACAAGAAAAAATATTTTGCATGTTGTATTTTTTCAATGACTCGAGCGTTTTCGACCGAGATAACAGCGGGTACAGTGCTATTACCATAGAAGACATAACAACTGAGTAACAAATTGATAACAGGGCAAACACGAGTTGTACGTATGACCGATTACCGGAATAAACAGGAAATAATTAACCATAAAGATTTATAGACTTAAACCATAAAGATGCCATTTACGGAAATCAACGAACATGTTTACGAAAATTAACGAATTTGTTTCTGAATTATATATGGGAACTAATATTATCAAATGTTGGGTATGATAAAATATATTGTAGATTGTAGATTGCTCTAAATAAATTTGGTTGGAGATTATAAAAAGAAACCCACACTAAACGTGATGGGCTCTATTACAAATTGCAAATGACTGCCTCCATACAGTCCGGTTAAAATTTGATCAATCACGTTAGATAATTCCGTCACATGTCCAATATGGGTGCGCTTGTCGTTCATTTGTTAAGTGATCTGTATACTGGGTTAGGTCGGTCAGGTGACTTATCTTACCTTTAGTCGTCTTGGGGGCTTAGAAAGTTCTCAAATGGAGGCGCTTACCTGTATTTAGAAACATAAAGTACCTTTTACTGGTCGCCTTAAAGCTATTGAGTACCTCCTTGTAACTACCTGAATGAGCAAGGGCGCTTGTATGAACATGGGTGCTTAAAGTGACAAATACGATAATTTATACAGTATATTCAGAAACTTGAGTACCTTTTTGTGGCCACCATAAGTTTACAGAGTACTGCCCCTTGTATCTACTGGAACATGTAAGGTGCACTTAAAGTGGCAAACACGATAATTATACTATTAAACAAGGTAGTAAGACAGACATTTCCCTAAATATGATCTCTCCTCAACTTCTCTTTCCTCATTTCAATTTCTACCTTACCAGTATATACGATCACAGACATGATCTCTCCTCAACTAACTTCTCTTTCATTGTTTCAGTTTCTACCTTACCAGTATATTATACGGTCACAGACACGATCTCTCCTCAACTTCTCTTTCCTTGCTTCAGTTTCTACCTTACCAGTATAAACGATCACAGACACGATCTCTCCTCAACTTCTCTTTCCTTGTTTCAGTTTCTACCTTACCAGTATATACGATCACAGACATGATCTCTCCTCAACTTCTCTTTCCTTGTTTCAGTTTCTCCCTTACCAGTATAAACGATAACAGACACGATCTCTCCTCAACTTCTCTTTCCTTGCTTCAGTTTCTACCTTACCAGTATAAACGATCACAGACACGATCTCTCCTCAACTTCTCTTTCCTTGCTTCAGTTTCTACCTTACCAGTATAAACGATCACAGACACGATCTCTCCTCAACTTCTCTTTCCTTGCTTCAGTTTCTACCTTACCAGTATAAACGATCACAGACACGATCTCTCCTCAACTTCTCTTTCCTTGCTTCAGTTTCTACCTTACCAGTATAAACGATCACAGACACGATCCATCCTCAACTTCTCTTTCCTTGCTTCAGTTTCTACCTTACCAGTATAAACGATCACAGACACGATCTCTCCTCAACTTCTCTTTCCTTGCTTCAGTTTCTACCTTACCAGTATAAACGATCACAGACACGATCTCTCCTCAACTTCTCTTTCCTTGTTTCAATTTCTACCTTACCAGTATATACGATCACAGACATGATCTCTCCTCAACTAACTTGTCTTTCATTATTTCAGTTTCTACCTTACCAGTATATTATACGGTCACAGACACGATCTCTCCTCAACTTCTCGTTCCTTGTTTAAGTTTCTACCTTACCAGTATATGATCACAGACATGATCTCTCCTCAACTTCTCTTTCCTTGTTTCAGTTTCTACCTTACCAGTATATACGATCACAGACATGATCTCTCCTCAACTTCTCTTTCCTTGTTTCAGTTTCTACCTTACCAGTATATACGATCACAGACATGATCTTTCCTCAACTTCTCTTTCCTTGTTTCAGTTTCTACCTTACCAGTATTTATGATCACAGACATGATCTCTCCTCAACTTCTCTTTCCTTGTTTCAGTTTCTACCTTACCAGTAAATACGATCACAGACATGATCTCTCCTCAACTTCTCTTTCCTTGTTTTAGTTTCTACCTTACCAGTATATACGATCACAGACATGATCTCTCCTCAACTTCTCTTTCCTTGTTTCAGTTTCTACCTTACCAGTATATACAATCACAGACATGATCTCTCCTCAACTTCTCTTTCCTTGTTTCAGTTTCTACCTTACCAGTATATACGATCACAGACATGATCTCTCCTCAACTTCTCTTTCCTTGTTTCAGTTTCTACCTTACCAGTATATACGATCACTCCATATTTGAAGCCTTCAGTAAAGTGGTACAGAAGTTAATACCACAGTTACCGACGTTAGAAAATCTCCTAGATATTTTTATTTCAGTAAGTATTATTTTATATTTATACTTTGTATATATCTGGTTTTATTTTTATATACTTTCCAATGAAATAGTGGCTTTTATGATTAAAATAAAACGTTTTGTTTTCATTGTTTATAAATGACATCATGCAACTGGAGACGTTGTTTACATCATTGACTTCATTGTTTTGGCGCATTATATTTTTTCTGCATAAATTTCAAGGTTGTGAGTATATAATAAATAGAATATTTGTTGGTTTGTTGTGAATATAGGATTTATTTTCATTTCGAAGTGAGAAAACTAAAATATTTTCACTCGTGCTAAAGCACTCGAGAAAATATAAGTTTTTTCACTTCTCGATGAAAATAAATCCTATATTCTCTCAAAACAAACAAATATTCTCTAAGAAATATTAATTACACACGTTATATGTATAGATATTGTGGAGCAACTATACACCTTAAAACTTTTTCCTAACACAGCGGATGAAGGGAATCAGATATAAAAAAAATACTTTTCATATCAGTATTACAACTGCCATTCAGTCGTAAAATAAAATGATAATCTGCTAACTGCACCTCAACTTAATATTGTTATTTGTTCTATGAAAAACACTTTATGGGAAGAAGCTATCCAGCTGGCTTGCGGAACGTCGGTGGTTCTACCCAGGTGCCCGCCTGTGCACGAAAATTGCCCGGAGGGGCACCTGGGGTCTTCCTCCACCAATGGAAGCTGGAAAGTCGCCATATGACCTTAGCTGTTGGTGCGACTATAAAATCCAATTCAATTCAATTCTATGAAAAACATTTTTTTTGATATTTTTTTTAAAGAACACACACACTGTTTATCTTTTAAGAAATGCTGTGTTATGATAAATTAATGTAGATTGTTGCAATTGCCCTTCAATTTTATTCCAGAATTCAGGTATAGAAAAAGCGTTTTTATTTGACGTTGTCAGTAAGATCTACATCGCGACAGACAGCTCTCCGGTAGACATGCAGTCGTACGAGTTATGCTGTGACATGATCGACGTTGTTATAGACGTCTCCTGTATATATGGGTGAGTGTTCCACATCTGTTACAAACTTAGCCTGATATCATATTATACCTCCAGGCTATCCTGAGATGAACAGAGCTTAATCACCATTTATATTGTTATACAGCCTCAAACATTTCATAAAAATTACTTAAAAACAAACTTTTTCATTAGACTGAGTGAAAAATGTGCACAACATCAAAATGATACTTGGCACCTGTTTAATTTATTGCATTAAAAGTGTCGGTCATGGCACCTGGGGGTCTTCCTCCAGCAATAGAAGCTGGAAAATCATCATATGACCTTAGCTAGCTGTTGGTGCAGCTATAAAATTTAGTTTAATTATTTAATTGCCAGTCACAATATGTCCTTTAAGATTTTGTTCAGTGTAAAGCAAAAGCATGATTTAGTACCGGTATGATATAACTGAAATTAATTGCTAGTTTGAACCCCAGTTAATACCAATTAATACCAATTAATACCAATAAATATGTTAAGTGGTCCGAGTATTAACTTTCATACCCCATCCAACCCCTTCTCCAAGAAATGAAAACGGGGTCGGCTGGGGTATGAACCTTGGTTTTGGCTTAAAAAGTTTGCATATTGTAAAATTAAAACATTTAATAGGTAATTTAACGAGCTGTCACAGTTTTATAGTAAAAAAATCTTTAAACATGTTTTATTGTCGAAATAAGCGTTTTAAAACCCTGTTAATATAAGCTTTCCCATTGCTTAACTGAATAAAGGCAGGACCACGTAATGACTAAATAACCCTTTCTAACGGCATGGCTTGGCTTACTGTATAGGTTGATTAATACTTGGCAGATACAGGTGTGAATTTGTAAACTGATTACAATTGTTGTTTATCGGCTTATCTACACATTAACTCCACATTCGCAACGTCTCGTACACTGCTTCGCAGCGTAACTCAAATGTAATACGCAGGTTTCCATATTGGTTACGTCATACTAGCGTGACGAGCGTCAGATTCCCGCCAAAACGAATTTGCATTCAAAATAAAAGTTATCTTCAACATTTTGCAATGTCATTTAGCCGATTGCTCCATCTATAGTTTATTTACGTGAAAACAGTGATAAAACCTTCATCTGTATTGTAAATAAGAAACATGAAACGCAAATCATACATCAACACGTGTGGCAAACGGCCATATTGTTTATGTAGCAACAGCTTAGCAACAGTGCACTCTTTTCTGTGGCGTTGCCTTCCGGCTAACAGAATGTCAAGATTTTGAAGATACCGAAGCGCCATGATACACACGGGGCGGGATCCCGAAGAATGACGGGATTGGCCGAGCGTTCACGATTGATTAACTCCAGTGTATAAACATTGTAATCATGACTTGTAGGCTTTGTAATGGACATGGAAAATATAAATGCTATAATTATAGAACATTAAACCATGATTTCTAGCAACAGTTTGCTCATTTTTCTAAAAAGTTAATAGTTTTACATTTAAGTGAATTTTGAGTGGCTCACTAATATGTTGCAGTTGAAATGTTTACAGTTTTGCTGATATTGTGTGTTCATTAGAGATACATTGTAGAAGAACAGAAATACTAATGATCAGGCATGCACACGAAATTCTTAGTATGTAGAACAACAATACATTTTGGCTAGATCAGTCCTGGTATGCTGTGATTATATATTATATCCAATTATATACACCTATTGTGCCATAAAACAATAAAGAAATTTTGTCTGAAGTGACGAGGATTCGATAGATGAGGTAGATGAGAAGGTCAATCTGCGTCCTCCGAAGTCTGGATTCCCGTATTCCATCAGTCCGATAAGCTTTGAAAGCGTTGATACGGCCAGCTTATCCAGGTTGTACATACAAATAGCATGGTCTTGTGTACAGACTGATATACATACACACAGCATGGTCCTTTGTACAGGCTGATATACATACACACAGCATGGTCCTGTGTACAGGCTGATATACATACACACGGCATGGTCCTGTGTACAGGCTGATATACATTCACACGGCATGGTCCTGTGTACAGACTGATATACATACACACATCATGGTCCTGTGTACAGACTGATATACATGCACACATCATGGTCCTGTGTACAGACTGATATACATGCACACAGCATGGTCCTGTGTACAGGCTGATATACATACACACATCATGGTCCTGTGTACAGGCTGATATACATACACACAGCATGGTCCTGTGTACAGGCTGATATACATACACACAGCATGGTCCTGTGTACAGGCTGATATACTTACACACGGCATGGTCCTGTGTACAGACTGATATACATACACACATCATGGTCCTGTGTATAGACTGATATACATACACACAGCATGGTTCTGTGTACAGACTGATATACATACACACATCATGATCCTTTGTACAGGCTGATATACATACATACACACATCATGGTCCTGTGTACAGACTGATATACATACACACAGCATGGTCCTGTGTACAGGCTGATATACATACACACAGCATGGGCCTGTGTACAGGCTGATATACATACACACAGCATGGTCTTGTGTACAGGCTGATATACATACACACATCATGGTCCTGTGTACAGACTGATATACATGCACACAGCATGGTCCTGTGTACAGGCTGATATACATACACGCATCATGGTCCTGTGTACAGGCTGATATACATACACACAGCATGGTCCTGTGTACAGGCTGATATACATACACACGGCATGGTCCTGTGTACAGACTGATATACATACACACATCATGGTCCTGTGTACAGACTGATATACATACACACAGCATGGTCCTGTGTACAGACTGATATACATACACACAGCATGGTCCTCGGTACAGGCTGATATACATACACACAGCATGGTCCTGTGTACAGGCTGATATACATACACACAGCATGGTCCTGTGTACAGACTGATATACATACAGACAGCATGGTCCTGTGTACAGGCTGATATACCTACACACATCATGGTCCTGTGTACATGCTGATATACATACACACAGCATGGTCCTGTGTACAGGCTGATATACATACACACAGCATGGTCCTGTGTACAGGCTGATATACATACACACATCATGGTCCTGTGTACAGGCTGGTACTTACTTATATACTGTCAATCTGAAATTCTCATCACTTAATATTAGTTCATTGCGCTTTCATTGCGGGGGTGTTTCTAGATGGTCTGGTCTCAGTGCAGAAACATGTACTTACTGGTGCCAGTTTCTCCAACAATTCTCTAAGTTTAACACTGCTTAAAAACTTTATTAACTAAATCACGAAGTAAAACCAAACTGAAATGTGTTCTCACCAGCATAAATGAATTATCTATGACTTCGAAATGTTTTCCCCATTTATATTGAAGTTTTAATTAAAGAAATTGTTTTGGTGAAAAATGTCTTTCGTAAGAAAAACATTGGAAAAAAATGAAAGTTATGTTTTGAGTAGCTAAGAATATACTTAAACATGTTGGTGAAACCTGTGCCAGATCATTAATATGCTCTACATCTCTGTAAATCTGAATTTCTTACATCCCGCTATTAATGAAACTTGCTTTAAACACTTCCTGCGAATGGGAAATTCCTAAAGCATGAGTTGGTCTAAAAGCATGAGTTGGTCTAAAAGCATGAGTTGTCTACCTTATTTCCCCTCCTAGTACAGTACAGCTTACCCATAGGGCAAGTTAACTTTGAAATTTACTTGCCCTTGCCAATTTGTTTAGACCCAAAGTGTTTATTTTATAAGGATATACTGTTTGTACGCTATTGTTACAAATGACATATCATATCACTATTGTGTTAATGCCTCTCTCACACAGTGAAGAATATCCTTGCGAATATGAAAATTTGAAATTCGCGGCAAATTCGCCGAAAATGATAAGATTGGCCTGGAGAAATACTGAAAAACGTGAGGCCTTATGAATGCTTCCGAAATTCTTGCGAATCCTTGCGAATTTCTTACGAACCTTACGATTACTTAACAATCAATTTGCCGAATCCTTTGCGAATGTTACGAATGCCGTTGCGAATCTTGCGAACGCCTTACGAATGAAACGACTACACAGCGCCTGCTTGGCTAATTGCATATACCCATTGCCAATGTTTCTCTTTGTCACTTATTCGCCAACCTCCGCCGAGTCAACTTCTTCTTCAGAAAGTCAAGTTTTAAGTTTGTTAAAAAGTCAAGTTTTTATCCTTCAGCTTGCCCAGGGGCGGCAGAAGGGGCGGTGGCGGCAGACGAATGCTAGCAAATCCCTACAAATGTCTTACGATCACTACAAATGCCTTGCCATCAATAAGAATGGCTTGCAATTGCTTACGAAAATGTTGCGAAAGCAATGAGAATATACTTTCCTGGCGAATTTTAGGAGCATGTTCCTAATATTAGCAACACCCCATGAACGACCGCGAATGCTTACGAACACCTACGAATGTCTGGCGATCACCTTGTGGTCATTGCGAATTGGTGGCGAATTGCATTCGTAAGCCCATTCGCCACCATATTCGCCACTGTGTGAGAGCAGCATTAAGAACAAAAATGCAAAAGAAATAAGGAATATCCAATTGTTTATCAAATTCAACCGTATTCTCGTATTCGTGTAAAAAAAATTTGTTCGGTGTCAACAAACAATTTATAGTCTTAACAGTTTTGATCGTCCAAGCGTTTAATGGTGCATACTGCGTTTAAAATACTATTCTATTCTATAATATTATGTTAATTCAGACTGTAGCACAGTCTATCGATCATAATCAATTGCATTTAGATGACATTTATAAGAGCGCACCCTTTGCATTTTGCATGTTGCCCAGGCTCTACTATCACAGGGATCACTCCAGGCCGCGTTTCCGCCATATTCTCGCATTAAAATCCCAAAAATCGCATGAAAAAAAGACAAATGAAACAAATTGTCCTATCGAATTCGGGAAATCCATTTTCACCATTTCGGTTCGTAATGAAAATATATTGATTTATATTTCATTTAAAATCTCAAGTAAATTTGTTCAGATCCATTTACATATAAAATGAGAAAATATGAAATTATTCGAAAATCACATGAAAAAAATCTAACGAGATTGTTATGTCGGTAATCTTCCGGTTCGCTTTTGCTTCGCGGACGCGGCAGTGTCAAAGTAAATCAATTGATTAGGAATAAACATGGCCATTTTTATAATAATTCATCAACTTCTAGTCATATCTGACCATTATCCCCCGGTCTGACCATTATCCCTAGGTCTATAATGATTTGACGCGATTAACTATGTACTGGTACAAGCAAGCAGAAAATCACATCTAAATTTAAAAAATGTTCTGGGGGCCTCCAGCGCTACGTGCAGTCGACGAACAACCGCTGGTCGTTCGGCTTCGCATCGGAAATGTTTCATGAAAATGGTGAATGTCTCATTAAAATCAAGCAAATAGGACATTTTCAATACCAGGGTGATCCCAGCCCCCCAGCGGCCTCTAGTGCTACTCACGGTCGACGAACAACCGCTGGTCATTCGGCTTCGCATCCGAAATGTTTCATGAAAATGGTGAATGTCTCATTAAAATCAAGCAAATGGGACATTTTTTTCAATCCTAGGGTGATCCCTGCCCCACTAGCGGCCTCTAGCGCTATGCGCAGTCGATGAACAACCGTAAGTATTTCGGCTTCGCATCCCAAATGTCTCATTAAAATCAAGCAAATGGGACATTTTGTCTCATTGAAATTCAATCCTAGGGAGATCCCTGCTATTAGGGGGAATATTGATAGTTACTGATTATAAATAATATAACGTAAGGCTGCTATACATCTCAGTTTCTCATGACGATCACAAAACGATAAGGTTTTTACATACTGAACTCATTTTTTTTCATTCTTTCATTTCAAGTTTTAAACTTATATTTAAAGAAATGGCAAACTTCCGAAGTTCAAATAAAACGGTGTACTGGAGCATAGCATAACATGTACTGTGAATTGTATTTACTATGAAAATTGTTAAATTTATTATTTATTACCATTGTTCCTGTTTCAGTGGCAAAGATAAATTTATTATACCCCGGCTTTCACAAAGTGGAGTTATAAAGTGGCTATATAAGAATATAAGTATTTATAAATGAATTGTTCCGAGACTTCATAAACTCATAACAGCTGATGACCTGTGTCCCTCTACATCACCCATTGTTGATTGCCTAATTTATTTCAGAATTATGGCCCTTTATTTGACTTAAAATTTAAGCAGAGGTATTCATCACCTTCAGGGATATTTCTAGTTTATTATCATTATTCCTGTTTCAGTGACAAGGGTAAATTTATTATACCCCTGCTTTCACAAATTGAAATTGGGGCTATATAGGAATCAGGTTATCCGTAACGTCCCGTCACGTAACACATTTTTGTCGCGACCCGTCCCATTGCATCCCGTCCTGTAACACATTTTCAAAACTTGAAATTTCTCGAACAATTTTGAATGGGTTGTTCCCAGACTTCATATAAACTTAACAACTGATGACCTGATGTCCCTCTACATCACCCATTGTTGACTGCCTAATTTATTACAGAATTATGGCCCTTTATTTGACTTAAACTGAAGCGGGGGTATTCATCACCTAATCAGTGATAGTTCTAGGTTTCGTTTCCGCTCAATTACTTTAGTTAGAAATGAGATATTGTCATGAAACTTTCTTGATAGGTAGCTTATATAAAGAGAAAGCTTGATGTTGCATTTGGGGTCACTGGGTTCAAGGTCAAGGTCACTGTTACTAAAAACGGTTTCTGTTCAATAACTTCAGTTAGGAATTAGATATTGCAGGACATTTTCTGGATATGCAGCTTATACGAAAGGGAAGCTTGGGAATTTCATTTGGGGTCACTGGGTTCAAGGTCAAGGTCACTGTTACTAAAAATAGAAAAATGGTTTCCGTTCAATAACTTAAGTATTGGCATAAAGCTTTCTGGATAGGTAGTGTATATAAAAGGCAAGCTTAGGATTACATTGGCATCACTGGGTCAAGGTCACTTTAACTGAAATTAGAAAAATGGTTTCCGTTCAATAACTTCAGTTAGGAATGAGATATTGGTATGAAACTTCATGGATAGGTAGCTTATATGAAAAGGAAGCTTGGGATTGCATTTGGGGGTCACTGGATTCAAAGTCAAGGTCACTGTTACTAAAAATATAAAATGGTTTCCGTTCAATAACTTCAGTTAGGAATGAGATATTGGCATAAAACGTTCTAGATAGGTAGCTTATATAAAAGGGGTAACTGGATAACTCATTCAAGGTCATGGTCACTGTTACTAAAAATAGAGAAAAAAAGGTTTCCGCTCAATAACTTCAGTTAGGAATGAGATATTGGCCTGAAACTTTCTGGATAGGTAGCTTATCTGAAAAGGAAGCTTGGGATTGTAGTTGAGGTCATTGGGATCAATGTCACTGTTACTAAAAATAGACAAACGGATTCAGGATATTTTCATAATTAGTCAAATTTCTACTAAGAATTTGCTTTTACTTCCAGTTTGTCAGTAACTTGAAAAAAGTTGTATCACAAGTACTGTATGTTGAAAAGAAACTAAAACCTGTTGTGAACATCTTACAAACACTATTCACTCCTACTACTACGACTGCTCAAATTGAGCAGATATTTAACCCCTAGTCGTAGGACTATTCAAATGACTCATCTTTCACATTGTGAAAAACCTGGCTTTAACGACAACAGGCATTTTCTCGTTATTACTTGCATTCCGCAAACAGTTTTGAATGGGTTGTTCCCAAGCTTCATATATACATAACAAGTGATGACCTCTACATCACCCGTTGTTGATTGCCTAATTTATTACAGAATTATGACCTTTTGTTTGTCTTAGAATTTAACCGGGGGGTATTCATCACCTTCAGTGATAATTCTAGTTATTTAAGAAATAGAACATCGTTTACGGTGAATTATCGTTTAATATATCACGGTTCGGAGTTCAATTGTAAACAATAATTTCACGAGCTCGAAGGGCGAGTGAAATTATTGTTTGCAACTGAACGACAAACCGTGATATATTACAAGATAATTCACCGTAAATGATGTTCTATTTCTATTCTAATACCCCTAAAATGTGAAAATAACGCACACATCTGAAATCTTTCGCATTGCTTTGCTTACTCTCCTAACGTTGAAAATGTTACAGTGATATCTTTCGCATTGACTTGTTTATTCTCCTAATGTTGCAAACGTTACAGTGATATATCATTGAATATAACGAGATATTTTAAACTAGGCTATTGCGGGTGTATTAGAATTACTGTTATTATTTCTGTTTCAGAGAATAATTATTTAATGTTATCATGTTTCGGTGATGATGATGATGAATTATTATTATTGTTGTTTCTGTTTCAGTGATGAAGGTGAAATCAGTTTTTCACCAGACAAGTAAGTCATTTTGTTTCGACTCGAAAACATTAATTTTTAATGGCTCATCAATACTTTATAGATTATGTAGAGTTATCCCAGAGAGAGTGGAAGGATACATAGAAATCCGGGAACTTGACCTACTCAGAAATTTATCATGCAAATAATGTTTCTACTATACAAATGCAGCTACTGTCTACTAACCTAATATTTCCGCCCAACTGCTGTATTATGCTAGCGGCTACACATGCTATTATTCACTGACTAAAAGTCAGGAATCAGCCATTTAAACTACAAATATACACAATATTTGTTATGCCTATCAATTTAGAAATGCAATACATTATCAAAAGAAAGTATTTTGCATTTATTATCGATATTATATATTACTTAAACGCCGAAAAGTTTTTTTTGCCAAAGTTACTTCTCCTGACAAACTATCCTCCAATTGTATTTTGATGGCAGCAGACATAAACTGTACATTTCCATTGTTTTTCGGGTAAATTATGTTATTTAAAACAGTTGCATGATAAAAACATTACATGGTTAGTAACTTAAAATTTTAGTTGTATTTTGGCTTGTGTCGAAAAGTGATACTCGCCAGAGGCTCGCATTTATCACTTTTCTTTCACGCCAAAATACAGCTGAAATTCTGAGTTACCATGTAATTCTTATGTATTGTTCTTTAACGTGCTAGGAGGATTGAGTCCGATACACGATATGGCCCGGTTTATGCACCATCCGATGGAGGGAAAGTGTTTTACACAAGAACCCACCAACGAAACTCGGTGGCACGGGTGCGGCTTGGGCCTGAGCTCCGGTTTCAGGTCCATCACAATATCATTCTACTGGGCAGGGCAGAATATTTTGTGTCTGAATTACTCGTCCCACATAATATTTGAATGGTCAAATTGATAAATTATTAAAGAATTTATATTTATCGGAATTACTAACCATTACGTGGTCCGAGTATTAACTTTCATGCCCCATCCAACCCCTTCTTCAAGAAGCGAAAACGGGGTTGGCTGGGGTATGAAATAAAACCTTAATTTCGGCTTTAAAAGTTTGCATATTGTAAAATTAAAACATCTAATAGGTAATTTTAAACAGGTTATCACATTTTTTCAGTAAATAATGTTTTTAAACGTGTTTTATTGTCGAAATACCCGTTATAAAATTCTGTTAATGTAAGCTTTCCCATCGCTTAATGAAACTAAGGCGGGACCACGTAATGCATCCTGCATCTATGAGCACCAGTCATAGCGAGCAGACGAATGGGATTTTTATGTACTACTGGGTCTTTCCAGCCCTGTAAAAAGACAGCTGAATGTTACCTGTTTGAAAAAGAGTGTTTTGTTATGCATGTATATACAGTTCTAGGACTGACCCGAGTTTCCTCTGTTTATTGAGAATCCATGTAATTAACTGACCCCAGAGCAATAAAATACCCGTTTTAGCACAGCAGGGCATTACTTATCTGACAGCAGATAGGCACATTTAAACAATTAGAAATAAGTTGGTGTAACAAAATGCTATCTGCAAATAGAGATAAGGCAGTGATATATACTTCTAACATTTAATTCTGCATGGACAAAGTTTTAGCTCATAAGCTGGCGTATTAGGTGATATATTGCCATTTTATTGTCCTCATGCTGGGTATGCCGACACCAAGCTGATTATCATGTAACATGAGCTGAGTCGTAACTACCACATATTTTCGGGTCAGTCCTATAACTATATAGAGGAATTAGAAATGTCAAAGGTTATTTGTAGGATCACGTGCCAGCCTGGTACCAAAATGTCAAAGGTTATTAGTGGTATCAGGTGCCCAGCTGGATCAATTATCAATCCAATAAAAAATCATTCTTTATTCCAGGGCAAAAGCTGAGAGCGAGAGTTCAGCAGTAATAAAACTAAACAACGGAACTGTGATGTACCTGCGGGAGGTGACCAAGTACTTGGCTCTTGTGTGTATATTAAGAGAGGATAGTTTTGAACGACAGGGTACGTATCTATAAGGGGTTTATTACTAGAGTTACATGCTCTGGAAGCCTGTATCAATTCTTCACCATATGCAACAACTGCAGGATCTCACACGAGGCTGTATGTTAGAGTTGTTCGCATATTCACGCGAGGTGATACGGTGAACGTGTCAGTTACTCTAGTAATGATCCTTTTATTATGTACTGATATCTTCATAATTATCCTTAAAATAACACACAAAACAACAAAGTGTACAGTTGAGATGCAGAGGTAAGTGTCGTCCTGGAAACAATACGACATCGTTCACATATCCCATGATGCTTATACAGATTATGAATGTGTCAGTGCAGTTTTTCACCTTCAAATTTATGGGTTATTTAGAGGATATATAGAAATCCGGGAAACTGCTCTACTCTTACTAACGTTTAAAAATATCCCTTTTTGTGCAACGCGAGAATCTATATATGCTCGGCACGGCCTATATAGAATGGATTCCGATGGTTAACATGCTCGGAGGATAGACAGGATCTGGTGTAGCGCAGCAGATAGCACTTTGGATTTGAAATTCGAGGGACCTATTGTTCGGGGTGCTTGTTTCAGCCAAAGGTTTTTCTGCAGTTAACTCGAACAACTTAAATAATATGTACATCATCAGTTATATATCATTAGAACTGGCATTTTTAGTGGTAATTAAAACTACTTTACTTTTGAAAATCTGTTGAGAAATAAATATTTTACAGCCAGAATGATTTTTTGATGGGTCTTTTCCTATGTAAATTCCTTGTTGGTGGGACAGCAGAAAATTAAGAAATGTCAAATAACTTAAGTAATACTTCATATCTTGCTGTAAAACTTTCAGGGTGTCTTAATTTACTTATATCAAACAATTTAAAACCATTTTTGGATAAAAATTCTAAAATGAAATATTTTCCAAATTTTTCATACAGCAGAAATGACCCATCAAAAACAACTTTCGCGCATAAATTTTTTATTTCTCAATCGATTTTGAAAAGTAAGGTATTTTTATTTACCACTAAAAATGTCAGTTTCACTGATATACAACTTATTTAGGTGGTAGATTAATTTTATCTTAAAAGTCCAAAAAACCTTTGGCTGAAACAAGCACCCGAAACATTAATACAATTCTTATTAGTGCTGCTGAGTTTCATTGGTGTGTTCTTGAGAAAGTCCTTCCCCGTTGGAGACGTAACAGAGCGACACATTGAAAAACAAGCCATCTTGAACTGGAAACAGAGTTATGGCCCTTGAATTAGTTAAAAATGCTAACCTTTCTTTGTAAACACTCTAGGACCTTCATGTTTCATTTGATCTTTAAGCGACCTACCTTGTTCAATTGAATTGAATGTTGTTTAACGGCTCATCAACACAGTATAGGTTATTTAGAGCTGCCTACCTTGTTCAAGACCAAGGTATTAATATTATGATAAAAGCTCGGAAAAGTTTGAAAACCAGCCATATCAGACATCTCACCATTCTCTGTCTTCCCCTTTACCCGTTATAAGAGCCTCTTTTTGTTAGCCAGTCAAGTGTCCACAGGCCCTCTTGGGTTTCTTTTCAGGTCTCTATGTTTTCAGTTTTATTCTCAGTTTCTGTGTTTTCAGGTTTAATAGACTACAACTTTATGTGTTTTCGTCAAGCCATTCAAGATGTATTTGATCTTAGAAGAAAGTCAGAATTACCAACAAATGGACTGCCAGAAGGTCCCCGAGGATGATGGATGGGACACGTTTGATGCAAAATATACACTTGCTGTTTTCAGTGCATTTACAAATCCAGTAGGTCTGAGACTTCTGGCTGGTAGGAATCCAATGTATATGTAACACTTGAAGCAACAGTAACAAGCCAGGTTAACACATGTTGGACTTGCAGCAACAATTAAAGTTCTGTGTTATGCCTGTAAGGTGCCAAATCTGTTCCAGGGTCTGGGTTAGTTATGGTTTAACTCCAGGGTCTGGGTTAGTTATGGTTTAACTCCAGGGTCTGGGTTAGTTATGGTTTAACTCCAGGGTCTGGGTTAGTTATAACACTGTTTTACAAAGTTGAGCTTGAAGTGTTTATTGTGTACATAGAAGATGAAACGAGATGCCCAACTGTGAAGAAGAAAGAGATAAAAGGCTTTCCATAAAATTTGGTAGGCGGGTGGTTTACTGTTCTACTTTGGTGAGCTGACCGGCTACTTTCAGAAGTTCCAGCTTCTTTTAGTAGTCCTAAATACAGTAGCAAAAGGAATAGCTGTAAGTCACCCGCCTACTTTTAAAACATTCCCTGCAACTCAAAAATAAAGGGAAATCCCTGTAAATATATACTGAATCAGTGAATCTGTGTATATAGTGATTCTGTGTGTATAATGGTATGATGCGTATAGTGAATAACTGTATAGCGAATATGTGTGTATAGTTAATGACTGTATAATGATTATGTGTGTATAGTGATTATGTGTGTGTATATTGAATGACTGTATGGTGATTCTGTGTGTATAGTGAATAACTGTATAGCGAATATGTGTGTATAGTTAATGACTGTATAATGATTATGTGTGTATAGTGATTATGTGTGTGTATATTGAATGACTGTATGGAGATTCTGTGTGTATAGTGAATGACTGTATAGTGATTCACGTCATAAATGTATGGGTCATAAACAGTTTTGAGATGCATGCTATGCGTGCATCCAAACGTGTTTAAGACACAGACGACATGGTTGCACATGTATGGCACATGTATGGCACATATACAAGCCACATGCTAATTTTATGTGTTGCAAACATGTAGTGCACATGATACCTGTATATATCATAAAAAATATAGAAGGCATGTCGTGTGATATATTGATTTTTTCGTACAAGTGAATGCATTAAACAACTTGGCGAAAATAATATGATGCCATGCTCTGCCTAGCAGCATATCAGTTTTTCCAAAGTGTTTACTAAATCCAATATTAAATGTATGAATGCGAGATTCTATTTATCACTTTACTCCAAAAAATGCTATACTTATTAAAGGGTCAATGGCAATCTTTATTTCTTAAAAACTCACTGCATCCCGCTAGTTTTTCTGCAAAACTTGCCTTTGTTCAGTCATTAATTTTAGTTATAAGAATAGTATTAAGCGATTTGTTTTTGCATATTATTAATTTTTGATATTATTGCACCAAAAATATATTAAAACTTGCAGTATAAGAAGACAAAATAGTGAATACTTAAAATTTGATCTATTTACATGTAACCAGGGTAAAAGTAAAAATGATACTGGATATAATAAATCGAGACACCCATTTAAAAACATTTCAAGATTGCCGTGTGTCCCTTTATTGTAGCTGCTTTTTGGAGATCTGCAAAGCAGTATTGTTTATCAGTTATTGAACTCGCGGAGGCAATTTCAATTGCACATCAAGCTGAACAGGAAACACTGTGATGATTCAACCTTCATTTGCATATTTAGTACACTAGCTTACTATGATAAATATTTATTTATTTATTACATTTTCTGTAAGTGACAGATTGGGATTTCTCAGTGAAAGAATATTCTTAATTGCTAAATATTAATAACGAACCCCGAACACAAAATAACTAACTATGACCTTGATTTATGATATGACATTTTAATAAACGAATATATCTTTCTTTATGTCATGGCTTTATTACACTCCTGCAAGATATGTGATAAATTCTGGTAAATATAGCTCAAAGTTTGTAATCCTGTTTTGTAGGGGAATTTTTATATGTTTTTAGTTACTTGTATGTACATGTTATCCCTCACCTGTTAGGCTTTTAGGTTGGCTGACCTAATTTAGTGTGTGACCCCTCACCGGATTAGGGAACAAAGGGAATTTTAAGTATAAACTAAGAGTGTGTGATCCCTAACCTGGTAATGGGAGGGGGAATTATTATCAAGTTGTCATGCCATAGTAACCTTCTGGTTTTGCATCAGGAACTTGCTTTACTT